>JAAAWM010011919.1:0-2500 GCA_036873465.1 Thinopyrum obtusiflorum | reverse complement strand
TCCGATGTGTTTCCTATCCCTGCGTTTTTAGAATCCTGCAAGCCAAAGGAGCCCTTACAGAATTACTTTAGTTACAGGTAGGTGTCGAAGAAAACTTTGTGTGGTTTGTCCTAGTCCTGCCGCGATGTCGTCCACCTCACCTGAGCTGATCCATCGGCAGAAGCATCCACCAAGCCAGACATCACGACTCCTGACCGTCTTTCACCGCCTCAGATCTCCTTCACTGCCGCCGGCACCCACCACAATAGCATCACCATCATCAACTCAGCAGATGTGTCGGCGTCCTGGGAATGGGGGTACCCAGACTTGCCTGCCTGCGGCCCAGGGCGTGGCTCCACCAACGGCCTGGTATGGCCCATCTTCAGCAGCAACCACTCAAGACCCTCGCGAGGGACCAAGCCTCACGAGGCGAATGACACCAAGACCTCCTCAGGGGCGGCCTCGCTAGGCTGGCTCCCGAGGAGCGGAGATATCTATGCAAGGGGCACCTCGCGAGGTTCGCGTGACGTGAGCCATGATGACCGAAGCCAGGCGGGCACCAGCGGGCGCAGAGTACCAGTTGCCTCTTTGATGCTAAAGGGGAAAGCACAGGCGAGGAGTCCCGAGGCATCAGGCAAAGGTTTCCATATCGGTGCAACAAGACCAAGACCAGCAAGACGGCAGGACGGAGGTCACCACGGAGCCCACAACAGCGTCACCACCAGAGCCTTTGGCAGGCGAAGACCACCTTTTGTCAGGATAGCTTGTACTAGTTGTCTCCCTTCAAAATTGGCCGTTGTGGGATCCCTTCCCGCCTAACATTTGGGAAGAGGACCGGGGCCTCTATAAATAGGACTAGCCACCACCGTAGTCAGGGATCGGCTCATCTTGGATCAGATCCACTCCACCAAGGCCATCCTCACACACACAAGCTCACAGAGCTCAAGAACACCCCTCCTCAGGAGGCTGTTCATCCACTGTACTAGTTCATCCTCAGCCCATGAGGCAATCCACCACACCACACTGGAGTAGGGTATTACACCACAACAGTGGCCCGAACCAGTATGAACTTTCGTGTCCCTTGTTCCTTGGGTTCGGCGAGCTAGGCCTTGAGATCGTTGCGACAGCGAACTAGGGAGAGAGAGATCTTCGTGCGCACCCCAGTGTTCGAACCTCAAGGGTTTGCCAGAACCCGAAATCCGACATTTGACGCGCCAGGTAGGGGTGCATTGAAGCCTTTCTTCCGATCCACGCTCCACTGCTCCACCGCATCCAAGGCTGACGCTCGCCGAGCCCGTGCTGAGCGCCGGGCCGCCCTCGCCGCTCGCGTCGCTCAGACGGCGCCCGTTGGCGGACCTCCCCGCCGTTCTCCCTCACCTGCTGCCAACGCTGCCACCGGCCCAGCCGGGAACGAGCAGCAAGCTTCATCGGTGCACCCCTCCGTGCGGCGAGACGGACGCACCACCACCCCGTCGCTGACTTCGGCCGGCTCGTCGTCCCACGCTCGTCACACGCCCATGAACGCGCAAGCCGCGCTGCTCATGGCACTTGAGCTCCGGCATTACCGCCCGGTCGACGACCTCTACGAGGACTGGCTGGACCGCATCGCCGAGCTCGTTAGTGCCGCTGGGGGCTCTCCTGCACCGTCCCTCTCGCTACCTCGACCACCTCCAGCAGCGGGCGACGTAGCCCATGGAGCGCCTCCACCACCTCCGCATCAAGACGGCACCCTCGCACCAAGACGCGCGGCCCCGCGGCGTGACCCGCCATGCCGGGCGCCCGTGCACGAAGAAGGAAGCTGCCAAGAAGTCCCGAGGCCGCAAGAAAACGCTCCTGCGCTCCCAGCACCACTACGTCAAGACCGCGTGCCGCCTGTGGCGGCGGTGCGAGGATACCAAGATCAGGCTCCGCCTCCGCAACGGCCTCGAGTGACCACAGCAGGCTGCCGTGCCTTCACTCCCGAGCTGCGCAGCGTCATCTGGCCCGGCAAGTTCAAGCCAGACCTGCCTCCGTGCTACGATGCACCCCCGACCCCGCGGAGTTTCTGCAGCTCTATGAGCTAAGCATCGAGACAGCGAACGGCAATGAAAAGGTTATGGCGAACTGGTTTCCCATGGCCCTCAAAGATGGCGCGCGCTCGTGGCTTCTAAACTTGCCCGCGGGATCAATCTCCTCCTGGGGCGAGATGCGCGAGCATTTCGTCGCCAACTTCCAGGGCACTCGCGACCGCCCACCGGCCGTGGGTGACCTGCGGCGCATCAAGCAGCAGCTAGGGGAGACCTTGCAGAAGTACATCCAGCGCTTCAACAGCGTTCGCCTCAAGATCCCCAAGGTGACGGACGAGGCCATCATCTCCGCGTTCTCCGATGGCGTCCGCGATGTCAAGATGAAGGAGGAGCTCGCCATCCACGAGGAACTATGCACGGCCCTGGAGATGTTCAACATGGCGACCAAGTGCGCAAGAGCTGAGGAAGGGCGCCTCTCCCTCTTTGAGCTTCCAGCCGCTGACATGGAAGACAAG
>JAAAWM010011918.1:0-123952 GCA_036873465.1 Thinopyrum obtusiflorum | reverse complement strand
CAAAGCACATACCTTGATAAAGTTTTGAAGAAGTTCAAAATGGATCAAGCAAATAAAGGGTTCTTGCCTGTGTTACAAGGTGTAAAATTGAGTAAGACTCAAAACCCGATCACGGCAGAAGATAGAAAGAGAATGAAAGTCATTCCCTATGCCTCATTCGTAGGTTCTATAAAGTATGCCATGCTATGTACCAGACCAGTTGTGTGCCTTGCTATGAGTTTAGCAAGGAGGTACGATAGTGATCCAGGAATGGATCACTGGATAGCGGTCAAAGTTATCCTTAGTTACCTAAGAGGACTAAGGAAATATTTCTCGGTTATGGAGGTGATAAAGAGTTCATCGTAAAGAGTTACGTCGATGCAAGCTTTGACACCGATCTGGATGACTCTGAGTCTCGATCTAGATACATATTGAAAGTGGGAGCAATTAGCTAGAGTAGCTCCGTGCAGAGCATTGTAGACATAGAAATTTGCAAAATACATATGGATCTAAATGTTGCAGACCCGTAGACTAAAATTTATCTCACAAGCAAAACATGATCGCACCTTAGTGCTCTTGGGTGTTAATCACATAGCGATGTGAACTAGATTATTGACTCTAGTAAACCCTTTGAGTGTTGGTCACACGGCGATGTGAACTACGGGTGTTAATCACATGGTGATGTGAACTATTGGTGTTAAATCACATGGCGATGTGAACTAGATTATTGACTCTAGTGCAAGTGGGAGACTGAAGGAAATATGCCCTAGATGCAATAATAAAGTTATTATTTTATTTCCTTATATCATGATAAATGTTTATTATTCATGCTAGAATTGTATTAACCGAAAACTTAATACATGTGTGAATACATAGACAAAACAAAGTGTCCCTAGTATGCCTCTACTAGACTAGCTCGTTAATCAAAGATGGTTAAGTTTCCTAACCATAGACATGTGTTGTCATTTGATGAACGGGATCACATCATTAGGAGAATGATGTGATGGACAAGACCCATCCGAAAGCTTAGCACTATGATCGTTCAGTTTGTTGCTATTGCTTTCTTCATGACTTATACATGTTCCTCTGACTATGAGATTATGCAACTCCCGAATACCGGAGGAACACCTTGTGTTCTATCAAACATCATAACGTAACTGGGTGATTATAAAGATGCTCTACAGGTGTCTCCGATGGTGTTTGTTGGGTTGGCATAGATCGAGATTAGGATTTGTCACTCCGAGTATCGGAGAGGTATCTCTGGGCCCTCTCGGTAATGCACATCATATGAATCCTTGCAAGCAATGTGACTAATGAGTTAGTTACGGGATGATGCACTATGGAACGAGTAAAGAGACTTGCCAGTAACAAGATTGAACTAGGTATGATGATACCGACGATCGAATCTCGGGCAAGTAACATACCGATTACAAAGGGAACAACGTATGTTGTTATGCGGTTTGACCGATAAAGATCTTCGTAGAATATGTGGGAGCCAATATGAGCATCCAGGTTCCGCTATTGGTTATTGACTGGAGATGAGTCTCGGTCATGTCTACATAGTTCTCGAACCCGTAGGGTCCGCACGCTTAACGTTCGATGACGATTGGTATTATGAGTTTATGTGTTTTGATGTACCGAAGGTTGTTCGGAGTCCCGGATGTGATCACGGACATGACGAAGAGTCTCGAAATGGTCGAGACATAAATATTGATATATTGGATGACTATATTCGGACATCGGAAATGTTCCGGTGAAGTTTCGGATAAAACCGGAGTGCCGGAGGGGTTACCGGAACCCCCTGGGGGAACTAATGGGCCTCATGGGCCTTAGTGGAAAGAGAGAGAGAGGGGCGGCCAGGGCAGGCCGCGCGCCCCCTCCCCCTTGGGTCCGAATTGGACTAGGGAAGGGGGGCGGCGCCCCCCTTTCCTTCTCCCTCTCCCTCTCCTTCCTTCCCCCTCTCTCCCTCTTGGTGGAACCCCCCCCCCCCCCCCCCCCCCCCCCCCCCCCCCCCCCCCCCCCCCCCCCCCCCCCCCCCCCCCCCCCCCCCCCCCCCCCCCCCCCCCCCCCCCCCCCCCCCCCCCCCCCCCCCCCCCCCCCCCCCCCCCCCCCCCCCCCCCCCCCCCCCCCCCCCCCCCCCCCCCCCCCCCCCCCCCCCCCCCCCCCCCCCCCCCCCCCCCCCCCCCCCCCCCCCCCCCCCCCCCCCCCCCCCCCCCCCCCCCCCCCCCCCCCCCCCCCCCCCCCCCCCCCCCCCCCCCCCCCCCCCCCCCCCCCCCCCCCCCCCCCCCCTACGAGGGTACGTGGACACACTCTCCCCGCTCATTGCTATGCTTCTCCTAGATAGATCTTGCGTGATCGTAGGATTTTTTTTGAAATACTACGTTCCCCAACAACACACCAGTCCCTTGAAGAACTTGATAGCTGACTGCGCCGTCACCTTTCTCACTGGTTCCACTTCGGGTCATTTTGTAAACTTGTCGATTGCAACGTACAAGAATTCAAAGCCCCCGATAGCACGAGGGAAGGGGCCCAAGATGTCGAGCCCCCAGACCATGAAAGGCCAGGACAAAGTGATGGTCTGCAAGGCTTGAGCTGGCTGATGAATGTTCTTGGAGTGGAACTGGCATGCTTCACACTTGGTGACGAGCTCAGTTGCATCCCGGAGGGTGGTGGGCCAGTAGAATCCTTGCCGGAAAGCTTTCCCGGCAAGTGCTCTTCATCCCAGATGTGATCCACACGTGCCTCCATGTATCTTTCCCAATAGCTCTAGTCCATTTTCTTGACTGATGCACTTCAACTTCATGCCATTCGGCCTCTTTCTGTACAGAATGTTGTCCACAAACTGGTACATACTCGATTGCCGGGCTACTTTCTCAGATTGCTCTGGATCATCAGGAAGTTCTCCAGTTTGCAAGAATTAGACTATGTGTCGTGCCCATGCCGGAGCCTGGGGCTCGACGACAAGGACTAAAGGCATCTCTTCAACTGTGGGAGCACTTTCTTCAACGGCAAGAGCCTGGGATTCTGCTTGAGAGTGCGGCTCCCCAATCAGCGCAGGATTTCTCCCGACATCCTTTTCACCAGCAGCTCCAGGGAGCTCTGCCGAAAAATGCTTGCCGGTGTTGAGCTTCTTTCTTTTTATGGCCAAGGCTGACGTAGAAACTGTTGACTGGGTGAGGTGGAGCGCAAAAGTGTCTGGTTCCACAGGAAGCTTCTGTGCAGCGCACTTCGACAGGTGATCATCGATGCTATTTTCCGTAGGGGGTATGTGCTCTGTTTGCAGCCCATCGAAGTGCTCTTCCAATTTCCTCACCTCTTCCACATAGGCTTCCATCAGTGGGCTCTAAGAGTCTTTGTTCACCTGCTTCACAACAAGCTGGTAGTCACTGCGTATGATCAACTTCTTGATTCCCAATTTGACAGCAATACGTAGCCCGGCAAGGAGCCCTTCATATTCTGTCATGTTTTTGGTGGTGTCTTCCCTGGGAAAATGCATTTGGACCACGTACTTGAGGTGTTCTCCGGTGGGTGCAACGAGTAATACTCCTGCGCCAGCACCTTGGAGCGAGAAAGCACCGTCAAAGTACATGACCCATTCCTTAGGGGCCTCCTTGCCGGGGAGGGCAGTTTCCACAAGTTCTTCATCAGGAGTTGGCATCCATTCTGCTATGAATTCTGCCAATGCTCTGCTTTGGATAGTTGCCGTGCTTTCAAACTTCAAGACGAAACTTGATAGCTCCAGAGCCGATTCTACTATCCTGCCGGCGGCCTCGGGGTTCCTCAAAATCCGGTGCAGTGGGAGGCGAGTCACAACAGTGATCTCGTGAGCTTGGAAGTAATGGCGTAGTTTTCTTGAGGCCATGAGGAGGCCGAAGATCAGCTTTTGGACCCCAGAGTACCTTGATCTAGCCCCCTGCAAGAGGGAGCTAACAAAGTAAACTGGTCGTTGCACCATTTTCTTCATTGCCACTCCCTCATGTTCACTAGCGCTGGTCTGTGGTCCCCCTCCGTTGCTGCCGACACGCTTTGCTGGGGATAAAGCAGGCCCAACACCGGCTGGTTCTGCCAGAATAGCTTCTCCGCTATCCACTTCCCTTTGTGCCACCAAGGCAGCACTGACCACTTGATTTGTTGCCGCTAGATATACTAGCAATGGCTCTTGTGGCTTGGGTGCGACCAAGGTTGGGGCAGAAGAAAGGTAAGCCTTCAAGTCCCGCAGCGCAGCCACGGCCACGGGGGTCCATTTTACTGGACCAGCCTTCTTCAAAATTTTGAAGAACGGCAAGGCGCGCTCAGCGGACTTGGAAATGAATCTGCTCATTGCGGCCATGCAGCCAGTTAGGCGTCTCACATCCTTAACTGTCTTCGGGGTTTGGATCTGCTCTATCGCTCTGATCTTGTCGGGGTTGGCTTCTATCCCTCGCGGAGACACAAAGAATCCAAGAAGCTTGCCGGGCGGAACGCAAACACGCATTTCTCTGGATTAAGCTTCAAGTTCACCTTTCGCAAGTTTGCGAAGGTTTCCTCTAGATCCTCAATGAGCGAAGACTTGTCCTTGGTTTTGACCATGATATCATCCATATATGCTTCAATGTTCCTGTGCAGCTGTGGCTCGAACCCGATCTGCACGGCCCTTGTGAAAGTAGAACCAGCATTCTTCAGCCCAAAAGGTATACGCACAAAGTAGTACGTACCACACAGGGTGATAAAGGCGGTCTTCTCTTCATCTTCCTTGGCCATGAAGATTTGGTGGTACCCAGAGTACGCGTCCAAGAAGGAAAGCAAATCACATCCGGAGGTGAAATCAACGATCTGATCAATGCGTGGCAAGGGGAAGGGATCCTTTGGACAGGCCTTGTTCAAGTCAGTGAAGTCGATACAAAGTCTCCACTTCCCGTTAGCCTTGCGCGCCACCACTGGATTAGCTAACCAAGTTGGATGCAGCACTCCTCGGACCAAACCTGTTGCTTCTAGTTTCTTGATCTCCTCGGTAATGAACTGCTGTCTCTCCAGGGCCTGCTTCCTAACTTTTTGCTTGACGGGGCGGGCATGAGGACAAATGGCAAGGTGGTTCTTGATTACCTCCTTGGGAACATCGAGGATGTCAGATGATTCCCAGGCAAACACATCTACATTCGCCCGTAGGATGGTAATGAGCACGCTTTCCTATTTGTCATCGAGGGTAGCACTAATGGTAAAAGTACCATCAGTGCCATCCTACCGCGCCAGAACTTTCGGTTGCCGGAGGAGCAGCCCTGGATCTCTTGCCAGTTGAACTCTCCGGCAAGTCGCTGCCGGGTGCAACATACTCCGAAGAGATGCGCTTCCCGGAGTCCTTATCGGAGTCCTTGCTGGTTCCCTTGACTTTTTTCTCTTTCTTGGCGGGAGCTAGGGCCCCGACGGCCTCTGCTGCGACCGCATCTCTATACATCTTATCCACGCAGATGACTGCATCTCTCTTGTCCGACGGAACGATGATGACTCCCATAGGACCAGGCATCTTCAAAGTGTTGTAGGCGTAGTGGGACGCCGCCATGAACTTGGCCAGAGCTGGTCAACCGAGAATCCCGTTAAATGGCAGGGGAAGTTCAACAACATCGAACACAATCTTTTTGGTCCTGAAGTTGATTTCCCCGCCAAATGTTACCGGCAAGGTAATCTTTCCCTTGGGTTGGCTCCTTCCTTGGTTGATCCCTTGGAAAGTGCCAGTTTTCTTCAGGTCTTCATCTGAGATCTGGAGTTTCTTCAGCACATCAGGGGATATCAGATTCAAGCCTGCCCCGCCATCAACCAACAGCTTAGTGACCCTGAGGTTGCAGATTGTTGGTGAGACCAACAATGGCAAACATCCTACCGCAGTGGTGCGGTCTGGATGATCCTCAATGTCAAAGATGATGGGCGTGTGGGACCACTTGAGTGGCTCCCGAGCGCTTGCTACTGGTTCTGCCGCATTAACCTCACGTGCCCACTGCTTGAGTTGGCGGTGAGAGGAGTGCAAACATGCACCCTCGTCAATGCACATCGCCTCGGTAGCTTTTTGGAACTCCTACTCGCTGGTTTCATCATCTTCCTCTTCACTGTCATCCTCATTTTTTTCTTCTCATGGCCTCTGGTGGGTTTTTCTTTCTGCTGATCAGGCTTGCCGCGGTGTCCGTTACGACCATCGCGGCCCTTCCTGCCAGTTCCGTTCTGGTTTCTTTCCTTGTCGTGCCTTTCATACTCGGCTTTCTTCTTCTCAACCAACTGCTCTACTTGATTGCAATCTTGGAGATCGTGACCCTTGGTCCTATGGATCTTGCAGTACGGCCCGTCAGACTTGCCGGTTTTCTCAGCTGTCGCTGCCGCCCGACAATCAGCGCATGTAGCAGCTTCCTTGTCGGGCGTCTCAGTTTTTGCTTTCTTGCTGGCGCTAAGATCACTAGTGCTCTCAACGGCCATAACTGCCTTTTCCTTTCGCTTCTTGCTGCACTTCTTGTTTTTCTTCCTGGGGGTGGCGGCATCGGCGTCATCTTCCGAAACGACTTTGATGCCAGCCTCTTCCCCGGGAAGTCTTCTCCCCTCTTCAGCACGGGCGCACTTATCTGCCAGCGTGTAGAGCTAGCTGACCGTCTTGGGAAACCGAACATTCATATTAGCCCGCATTCTGCGATTGCGCACATTTGTATGAAATGCAGCAATCACAGCTGCCGGGTGTATCTTTGGGATATTGCGGTGCACTCGGCTGAATCTTTGCAGGTACTTCTGCAAACTTTCTCCCTCTTTCTGCAAGAGGGTTTGCATATCACTAGGCCGCCCTGGTTCTTGATGGCCGCCCGTGAAGGCGCCCACGAACTCGTTGCGTAGGTCGGCCCAGGAGGAAATGGAATCTTCTGGCAGGTCCATCAGTCAGGACCTCACATTTGGCTTGAGGGCCAGCGGGAAGTAGTTGGCAAGCACCTTTTCATCCCCTCCCCCAGTAGCTTGAACGACGATCGTATAGATGCCCAGAAACTCTGCCGGGTTCAGTTTTCCATCATACTTCTCCGGCAGGTCAGGCTTGAAGGTGCGAGATGATGGCCACTGGACTTGCGCAGCTCACGTGTGAAGGTAGGGCACCCTACTTCGTAAGGTAGGTACCCGCCAGCACTGGGTGCGGGTTCGTTGATATCAGCCCCGTTGCGCCTGTCAGATTGATGGCGCGTCTCGCGACGCCGCTCAATGGTGGCGCGGGCGTCTTCCTTCTTCCTTTCCCTCAATACTTGACGTTGGTCCTGCTGGAGTCGCGGATCGGACGAGGCCATTGAAGTCTCATCGCGATCATCATCGTCTTACGGCTACTGAGTTTGCTGTGGCTGCCCTTGAGAGAGCTGCCGCGGCGGGGATTGCACAGTGGGTGCGGTCCTCCTGTCTTGGCCACCGGTAGGAGTCGTCAACGTCGCCGGCGGGCGCCGTGGCGGCTCCACACCTGGTGGCTTGTTGACCTCAGCATATCCGAGGAGACTTTAAATGGTAACTCTCCATTCATTCATTTTGTCTGCCGCTGGAGGGAAATCCAGCAGCAGCTGAGCTCTTGCTACCGCTTCAGCTGCCGTTTCCGGCATGGCGTGGGAGGCAGAGCGCGACACCACTCGACTCCTGGACGAACCAGAAGGAGTGTCGTCGGGATCTCTTCGCCTCGGGCCAGTTGCCAGAGGGACCTGATGTGGCCGAAGCTATTCTTGGTGACCAGGCTCTTGGTCAGCCGGGCTCTTCCCATGCGGGCGTGGTCGCTAGGGGTCGGTGGCGCCGCTCGGGGTGTTGTTGCGTTTGCCCGTCGCGGGACGAAGCACACGCCTTGTCTCCGCCCCTCCAGACTACGCGGCCAGTGGAACTTGGCTCGCACCAGAGCGGGCGTCGATGTTGCGTTGGTTGAGCACACCGGTGGGGTGGGCGAGAGGAAGCTGAGCACCTCCGCGACCCATACCGGTGGGAGCTTGGTCGGCGGCATGCTGAAGAGGCTGGGTTGCGCCCGCGGCCCCAGCTGCAGCGGGAGTGTTAGCAGCACCATTCGCCTTGCCTGCTCCGTCTCCCCCAGCCATGGTGCCTGGGGCATCCGTGGCCACGGGCAATGAAGCCTTCGAGGTGGAGGGATGTGCTCCGGCTCTGCTCTTCTTCTTGGGAGGCATGGATGATAGAAGTCGATGAAGATCGACACGCCGGCTATTGCTTTAGGTTCGCACAAGTGACGCTCCCCTACCTGGCGCGCCAAAGATGTCGACATGGAAGCATGATCACCTATGGGGCAAGGATGCCCCTTTGTGGTTCGGCATGGGGACGGCCGCGTTGCACAAAGAGCAGAAGCAATAGGAGACGGCACATCGATGGACAGCTCGCTTTTTACCTAGGTTCGGGCCGCTTTGCAGCATAAAACCCTACTCCTACTTTTGTGGATTGATCTAGAGGTGGATGAAGGCTCGACGCGCTCCGGCCCGGCAAGGGTGCCTTGGGAAGAGCAACATGAGCTTACAAATGTTGGGGGTAGAAGTGTTCGAACCCTTTGCTAGGTTGCCTCGGGCCTCCTTTTATAGGTTAAAGGGGCGACCACAGTGGCAAAATAGTCATTTGGGTGTGATTAGATAGCTAACAGTGCTATCGTACCTAACTCTGGCAGTTAGGACAAAATACATTAAATGCACTGCTAGGTCGTGCCGAGGGCAAATCCCGGCAAGCCTGCTGCGTCGCTTATCTGCCTCTTCTTATCAGCTTGACACGCCTCCTGGACGGGTGTCAATAAAGCTAATCTCTTCTCCTTGACGTTGCCACGTGCCCGATAGGATCCACCTGGTTGCTTAGCACCTTGACACCGCATAGATGGGGGACGTGGGTGCGATGAGGTGAAGCGGTGGCGCCTTGGAGGGAACCTACCGGCAAGGAGCCTGGCGGGATTTGATCTTGGCGGCCCCGGCAAGCCTGTCGGGGCGAGTCTGGGCTTGTCCCCGGGTGCGGCCTCGACCTGACCAGGCCCTCCTGCCCGGCAAGGGAGGCCCTCCCAAGGTGGCCCTCTGCTATCTTGTTCTTCTTAACGCTCTCCTTGATCTCACGAAGAGCGGCTTTTCTGGCTTGATTTTGTGTTACACGCTGGTGCTGGATGTATGATCGTCAGCACGCTTGTGTATGAGTCCGGTCAACAAACGCGGATGTTTGTTGCACCGACACCTTGTCTTCTCCTTTTGAATAAAATGCTTGCAGATTCCAGCTTAGTCCACGGCACTCTTGCACTATTATTATTTTCACATCATTCGGTCGTGCAGGTGAAAGGCAATAATGACGATATATGATGAATTGACTGAGGCAGGAAAAGCGGGTATGAACTCAACTTGTTTTTTATTTTGTTTTTGTAAATATGTTTAACTCAGTATCCATGATTCAGCATATTATGATTAAACATGTTTATGATGACAATTAGAGATTATAGTTGCTCATGCCATGCTTAAGTAGCTAGGAGTGAATAATGATTTATTTTAGATGTCAACATGCATTAAAATGGTTGTGATGTAGTATGATGATATGGTATCCTCCTCTGAATGTTTCGAGTGGCTTGACTTGGCACATGTTCATGCATGTAGTTGAATCAAAACCAACATAGCCTCCACGATATTTATGTTCATGGTGTTTATATCCTACTCATGCTAGTACTCAATGTTAATTATTCATAATGCATGATCATGACCGTTTTCGCTCTCTAGCTGGTCGCTTCTCAACCTATTTGCTAGCCTTCACCTGCACTAAGCGGGAATACTGCTTGTACATCAAAATCCCTAAACCAAAGTTATTCCAGATGAGTCCACTATATCTACCTATATATGGTATTACCCTGCCGTTCAAAGTAAATTTGCATGTGCCACCTCTAACTATTCAAATGAACATCTGTTTTGTGTGCCTGGACTGCTCATGGGGCGATAGGGGGTGGTCAGTATCTTCCATGCTAAGCGGGTTATTCTCATGATGAGTGCTTATTCACTCATACTTGCACGACAGGGGCTGGTAATAGGGATGCCCAGTCCTGAAATAAAAAATTACAAATAATTAAACAAAACTCCCCCGGACTGTTGTTGGTATGGAGGGCACCCGAGGATTCGGCTAGCCATGGCTTGTGTTTGATGGTGGAGGGGGAGTAAACTTTACTTTTACCGCTTGGGAACCACCGCTAATGTGTTTAGCATGGAAGATATTGAAAACTCTTGGTCGTAACATTGACAGGAAGGGTATACCTCCCAAAATTTTATTTATCTCTGATTTAAGCTTCAAGCTCTGGCACCTCTACAAATCCTTGCTTCCCTCTGTGAAGGGACTATCTATTTACTTTCAAGTTATTTTACTTTTATGTTGAGTCATAACCTTCTCAAACAAGCACCGGTCCTGAGAGCACTATTGTCATCCTCATGCATTGTGTATAGTTAATGTTGAATGCATCATGACTGGATCTCTTCTACCATGAATTACAATGTCTAGTCGCTGCTTGAACTTTCGAGGTGCTCTGCATTTATGTTTTGCGATCGCAGAAAGGGCTAGCGAGATACCACTATTGTCATATTATATCATGATTGTTTTGACAAAGTGTTGGCATTTGAAATATTTTATTATTGCTCGCTAGTTGATTACGCCATTGATATGAGTGAATATAATCTTTAAGAGTTATTATCTACATGGTTAGTTATGATTTTTCTGAAAACCTGGGTGCTATTTAAGCATATATATGTAAACAAGAACAAAAGAGTTTGTAAAAGTTTTTCTTTGTCACTTTCAGTTTGTCAACTGAATTGCTTGAGGACAAGCAATGGGTTAAGCTTGGGGGAGTTGATACGTCTCCGTCGTATCTACTTTTCCTAATGCTTTTGCTCTTGTTTTGGACTCTAATTTGCATGATTTGAATGAAACTAACCCGGACTGACGCTGTTTTCAGTAGAACTACAATGGTGTTGTTTTTGTGCAAAAATAAAAGTTCTCGGAATTGGACGAAACTTTTTGGAGAAATATTATGGAATAAATAAAAATTATTGGAACCAAGACCCACTAGAGGGGGGCCCAGCTGCCCACAAGGCACCAGGGCGTGCCACCCCCCTCTGGCGCGCCCCAGTGTGTGTGGGGCCCACGAGGCTCCGCTGACCCTAATTCCAACTCTATAAATTCCTATTTTCGGAGAGAAAAATAAGAGAGGAAGTTTCATTGCTTTTTACGATACGGAGCCGCCGCCACCTCCTGTTCTTCATCGGGAGGCCAGATCTGGAGCCCGTTCGCAGCTCCGGAGAGGGGAATCTTTGGCCTTCGTCATCACCAACCCTCCTTCATCACCAATTCCATCACGTATATGTGATGATATTATATATATTTTGTGATGAACTATTGAACAATTAATATATATTATGAATTCCATTTTCTATCTGTTTTTGTATACTAATTTGTATCTAGCTGTTATCATCCACATATACAGAATGGAAAGCATACATACACATATTGAAACAGAACCTATAAGAACAGAAAACAGAGTACACACATTGAAACAGAGCAATAAATAGAGCAATATTATGATTGCTATGAATACATAGCGATCCACATCGAAACGACTCAACAAAATAAAATGCGTCCATGAGACCATGACCAGCAGCCCTTGCCTACAGTAGCTCTTCGCTCTGCCTGAACTCGTGCAGGCGTTCGTCCAAGCGGTCGACACGCTCGCGGTACATCTGCAGCACGATCTCGAGCTCCAAGTTGGCTATTTCATCAGAGATCACCAGCGCGTTGGCATCGAGCGGGCCGCGGACAAGGCGAACGGCGTGACCCATGCGAACGGCGCGGCAGGCGTCCGGTGCAAGTACGGCGCGGCCGGCCTCTGGTGGAAGTACGGCGCAGAGGGCGTCTGCCCACTCCTGGCGAGGAATGGGGGTACTGACGGGATGTGTACCCAGCTGCGATGCCCTATCGACAGCAGGCAAGCGCCGATGGATCCGCTCTTGCTGTGTGGCGCGCCGCGCCTCTCGCTCTGTGGCGCTCCAACGGTGTCGCTGTGCGGCGAGCCGTAGCCTATCGGCGCAGACGCGCCTAGCTTGCTCTGCGGTGCGCCATCGATCATGTTGTGCGGCGAGCTGCAGCCTCTCGGCGCTGACATGCCTATCTTGATCCACGGCGTTGAAGCGCCATGCGCCAAGGGTCTGCTCAACCCTGGCGATGACGCGCATCACAGCGTCGTCCATCGCGTTGCCGGGGAGCGCCTCGGCCTCGACGGGCCATGGTGCCTTCTCGTTTTCCTCGTCGACGAGGTTGATGGCAGAGGCGGCGCTTTGGTGGGTTGGCATGCTTGGAAAAGGTGGATGTGCTACAGGCTGCACTTGTTGCCTCCGTGTGTCGCGCGCCACCTAGGTTTATGCGCAATATCGCTGGGTGGCGGGAAACCGGTGAGGAAATGGCGGGAAACGGTGGCGTGTTCATAAAACGCCATCAATTAATGGAAACTTACCATAGAAGGAACATCGAGCTAGCACGACGTGTGCGGGCACATTGCTCGCCCAAGGCTATAATCCATATACTTGTGTGCCCAACAGAGCACACTATTCATAGTAAAGAATACTGTTCCGTTTATCCTAGTAGAGCAGTGGCGGCAAGCGTCACAAGAAGTAGATGATGATCAGATGATCGTTTATCCTAGTTAATTATGCATGTAATAATTTACTTTGGTGTGTGGAAATGTCATGTGTGTACTATCCACCTATGTAATTGGATGTTTGCCGCGTATCACACACATCTTGTTTATGTAAAATGTTTCTGTTCTCTTGGCTCAACACAAACAGTTTATCGGAATGAACTGTATGCCCTCCATTGCACACACCTTGATCTGGCTGAACCGTTTCTGTTGCGTTGCCTAATCGAAAACAGTTCATCCGAGTGAACCGTATGCCGTATATCGCACACACCTTGATTTCGCTGATCGTTTATTTTGTGTTGTCTAATCACAAACAGTTTATCTGAGTGAACTGTATGCCGTATATCGCACACGCCTTCATCTGGCTGCCCATTTCTGTTGTTCTTCCTCATCGCAAACAGTTCATTGAACTAAACTGTATGCCCCGCATCGCACATGCAACTAAAATCTGAACCGTGTTTCATGTATCCTTAATCACAAACATTTTGCATCTTTTTTGATGGTTTTTTTTACATCACCGTTTGCGATTAATGCATCGCACACAGTTTCGTCGAAGGGTCTCTGATTGTAGTATCACGTTAGTAGCATCCTGCAGTAGTGTCCCCACTGGGAGTGAGTAATTCCTTCGCAGGCTTGCTGGACGGTGAGGGGCTGGATGGGATTCATCATGTAATCGAGTTAGTTTTGTTAGGGCTTGATCCTTAGTATCCACTATGTTCTGAGATTGATGTTGCTATGACTTTGCTAAGCTTAATGCTTGTCACTAGGGCCCGAGTGCCATGATTTCAGATATGAACCGTTTATGTTTTCACCATCATATCTATGTTCTTGATCCGATCTTGCAAGTTATATGCACCTGCTACATGTTATGATCCGCATACCCCAAGGTGACAATAATTGGGATTCTTTCCGATGATTACCATAGTTTGAGGAGTTCATGTATTCACTATGTGTTAATGCTTTGTTCCGGTTCTCTATTAAAAGGAGGCCTTAATATCCCTTAGTTTCCTTATGGACCCCGATGCCACGGGAGGGTAGGACAAAAGATGTCATGCAAGTTTTTTTCCATAAGCACATATGACTATTTACGGAATAGATGCCTACATTATATTGATGAACTGGAGCTAGTTCTGTGTCGCCCTAGGTTATCCAGTGTCTACGAGTTTTTCACATATTGTTCTTGCTAAGTTACTACTGTTGCTACTACGGTTACAACTGCTATAAAATTATTGCTATCATTGTTACCATTACTGTTATCACTGCTATCAAAACTATCATACTACTATGCTACTGATCACTTTGCTGCAGATATTAAATCTCCAGGTGTGGTTGAATTGACAACTCAAATGCTAATACTTACAAATATTCTTTGGCTCCCCTTGTGTCAAATCAATAAATTTGGGTTGAATACTCTACCCTCGAAAACTGTTGTGATCCCCTATACTTGTGGGTTATCACGCGCCCTGGTGCCTTGTGGGCAGCTGGGGCTCCCCCTCCAGTGGGTCTTGGTTCCAGAAACTATTATATATTCCAAAATAATTCTCCAAAAAGTTTCGTCCAATTCCGAGAACTTTTATTTCTGGACAAAAAACAACAACATGGTAGTTCTGCTGAAAACAACGTCAGTCCGGGTTAGTTTCATTCAAATCATGCAAATTAGAGTTCAAAACAAGAGCAAAAGCATTAGGAAAAGTATATACGACGGAGACGTATCAGTGACCCATTGGGCCATCTGCTCAGCGCCATCTGCACCGCCGTCGCCTTCGCGCCAGCGCCACATCCGGAGATGGTGGGGCCGAAGGGCTCGTGGGAGGCTCCGAGCTTGTCGAGGAGTACATCCAGCATCTTCGCGTTAGGAGGAAGCTGCTGCTGGCGTCGGAGGTGGAGGCACGTGTCGCCGTCGACAAGCACCAGAGCTGTGGAGGGCGAGGTTGTCGTCTTCGCGGAGCACTTCTCCCGCAGGCTCGGCCTGCCCGCGAGCACCTTCTTCTGACGCTTCCTCACGCACTTCGGTTTGCAACCTCACCACCTCGGACCCAATTTGATTTTGCAACTTGCCGCATTCGCCACCTTCCACGAGGGGTACATTGGCCTCTCTCCAATTATGGAGATCTGGAACCGGCCCTTCTTCCTCCGGCTGCAGATAGTGTCGACGACGGATGGCCCGGTCATGACCGCTTGTGGAGAGGCCCTCGTGTACATCTAGCCAGTTGGAGGCTTCCCCAAACTTCCGCTGCTCGAGTCAGCGAAGAAGTGGCAACGGTCGTTCTTCTACGGGAAGAATGCTGACCCGACTACCGACCGCATCAATCTGCCCCCTTTCATCGATGCCCCATCGGTTGGGAAGAAGAACTGGTTTTTCGACCCAAGTGGTCGACAGAGGAGGCCGTCGCCATCTACGGACGGCTAGAGGAGATGATCCAATGAGTGCACCTCGCTGCTGCAGACTTCATCGACCCCCAAATGCAGTCGCTGCAGCGCCAGCCGCACTGATATGTCTCTAGCTTATCTATAATTTTTTATTGTTCCATGCTATTATAGTATAAATATTGGATGTTTTATATGCAATTATATGCTATTTTATATCATTTTATGGGACTAGCCTATTAACCCAGTGCCTAGTGCCATTTGTTGTTTTTTGGCTGTTTTTGGTTTTCCAGGAAATCAGTACCAAACGAAGTCCAAACGCTATGAAACTTTTTGAGGATTTTTTCTGGACAAGAGAGACCCTAGAAGCTTTGTGAGGAGACCAGAAGGCAAACGAGGGGAGACGACAAGGCAACAGGGCGTGCCCTGAGGGGCGCACCTTGTTACCTTGTGGGCCCCTCGTGGTTCCGTCTGACCTAATTCCACCTCTATAAATTCTCTAAAATTGGGAAACCAATAGAGAGCCACCCAAAAACACTTTTTTCGCCGCCGCAAGTCTCTGTTCTTCCGCGATCCCATCTGGAAGCCTTTTCCGGTACTCTGCCAGAGGATGAATCGATCACGGAGGGCTTCTACATCATCCTTGCTGCCCTTCTAATGATGCGTGAGTAGTTCACCACAGACCTACGGGTCCATAGCTAGTAGCTACATGGCTTCTTCTCTCTCTTTTATCTTCAATACAATGTTCTCCTTGATGTTCTTGGAGTTCTATCCGATGTAATCTTATTTTGCGGTGTGTTTGTTGGGATCCGATGAATTGTGGGTTTATGATATGAATATTTATGAATATTAATGGAATCTTTCTGAACTTTGTTATGCATGATTGTTATAGCTTTGTATTTCTCTCCGATCTATCCATTTGGTTTGGCCAACTAGATTGATTTATCTTCAGTGGGAGAGGTGCTTTGTAATGGGTTCAATCTTGCGGTGCTCTATATCCTAGCGACAGAAGGGGACAAGACACGTATTTGTATTGTTGCCATTAAGGGTAAACTGACGGGGGTTATTCATATTGATTGGGTTTACTTTGTCTAAATCATGTCATTTTGCTTAAGGCGTTACTCTGTTTTATACTTAATACCATAGATGCATGATGGATAGCGGTTGATTAGTGGAGTAATAGTAGTAGATGCAGGCAGGAGTCGGTCTATTTGTCTCGAGCGTGATGCCTATATACATGATCATTGCCTTGAATATCGTCATAAATATGCACTTTTCTGTCAATTGCCCAACAGTAATTTGTTCACCCACCGTATGCTACGTGCTCAAGAGAGAAGCCTCTAGTGAAAACTATGACCCCCGGGTCTACCTTTATCATATATAAAAACACAAAAATACTTTGCTGCAATTTTCTGTTTTATTTTATTTTATCTTTGCAATTTATCTATCTACCACTACAAAATTTAATCCTTGCAAGTAACAGCCAAGGGGATTGACAACCCTCTTGATCGCGTTGGGTGTATTTGCTTTTGTGTGTGTAGGTGATGTTGACGAGGCTTTGTCAGATTCTCCTACTAGATTGATAACCTTGGTTCTTAACCGAGGGAAATACTTATCTCTAACGTACTGCATCTCCTCCCCTCTTTGAGGAAATACCAACGCAACTCACAAGTAGCTGGAAGAATTTCTGGCGCCGTTGCCGGGGAGACATCATCAAAACTTATCAAGTAACTTCGCATAAACTATCATCTACTTGCTCTTATTTTTATTTGTCTGTGCCTCTTGTTTTCATCTCCCCCACTTCTAAAACAATTTTACAAAAACACAAAAATATTTTTATTTGCTAGTTTGCTTGCTTTGTCGCGATGTCTCAAGAAAACACCAAGTTGTGTGACTTTTCCAATACTAATAATAATGATTTTCTTAGTACTCCAATTGCTCTTCCCGCCACTAGTGCGGAGTCATGTGATATTAATGCTGCTTTGCTAAATCTTGTTACGAAAAAACAATTTTCTGGTAGTCCTAATCAAGATGTTGCCTCCCATTTTAATAATTTTGTTGAATTATGTGATATGCAAAAGAAAAAAGATGTGGATAATCATATTGTCAAGTTGAAAATATTTTTGTTCTCGCTACAAGATCTTGCTAGAACTTGGTTTTCATCCTTGCCTAGAAATAGTATTGATTCTTGGGATAAGTGTAAGGATGCTTTTATTGCTAAGTATTTTCCTCCCGCTAAGATTATTTCTCTTACAAACCAAATTATCAATTTCGAGCAACTTGAGTATCAACATGTTGCACAATCTTGGGAGAGAATGAAATTAATGATAAGAAATTGTCCCACTCATGGTTTAAGCTTATGGATGAACATACAAAAAAATTATGCGGGACTAAACTTTGTTTCTAGAAATCTTCTAGACTCTGCTGTAGGTGGTACCTTTGTGGTAGTTATGTTGTGAGAAGATACAAAACTCCTTGATAATATTATGACAAATTATTCTTAATGGCACACTGAAACAGCTCCAACTGGTAAGAAGGTAAATTCTGTCGAAGAAATTAATACTTTGAGTGATAAAATGGATCCTCTTATGGAAATGGTTGTTAGTAAAAATGCTCATGCTGATCCTAATCATGTGCCACTATCTACTTTGATTGAGCAAAATAATGATGCTATTGATGTGAATTTTTTCTCTAGAAATAATGTCAACAACAATGCTTACAGAGGAAATTGTAATCCTAGACCATTTTCCAGAAATTCCTCTAATAATTATGTAATTCCTGTGGTAATTCTTATAATAATAATAATAATAATAATAATAATAATAATAGGATACCCACTGATCTTGAGAATAATATTAAATAATTCATTAATTCTCAAAAGATTTTCAATGGCATGCTGGAAGAAAAATTAAGTAAAGTTGATGATATGGCTAGAAACATGGATAGAATTGCTCATGATGTGGATAATATTAAAATTAAAATTTTGCCTACCAAGCATGATATTAATGAGTCTATTAAAGCTATCTATGTCTCCATTAATGAAAGTAAAGAGAGGGCATCTAGGTTGAGAGCTAAGCGAGAATTCCTAGAAAAGGCTATTCCGCCCGATTTTTACCGTAACCATGATGAAAATATTAAAATGATTAGTGCCTCACCTATTGAATCTTTGTTTAGTAATATAAATCTTGATGAAAAAGGGACTGGAGATGAGTCAACTTTAGCTAGAACGCGTCCCAATTGTTCGGAGGGTGATGATCTTAATGATAAAAATAATAAAAGTGGGTTTGGAGAGGTCAAGACTTTAGCTAGGACTACAAAAAAAAAGATACATCTATGACATTATGGCCCGAACGAAAACTTTTTTTGTCATGGTTATGACACTTTTATGACGATAATTGTGACAAAAACATGTATCATCATAGATGTGGTGGGCTCCTACTTCTATGACAAAAAATCATGACAGAAAATGGGCTTTTCGTCCTGGGCGGGCCGGAGACACACCTGCATGACATTCTTTGGGCCGTCCATGACATAAAAAATTATGGTAGAAGTGAGGGCGAGGAAATTTTCACTGAGTTCCCGGTTACGGTGGGTGGTCGGGGGCCAAGCGATGCAGTGTCGTTTCCACGTTTCTCTCTCATACGCACGCGTTGTGCGAGCCGTGTTGGCTATAACTAAACCCGAGAGAAGCGTTCGCTTACTGAACCCGAGCGATCGCACTGCTACATACCGAAGCCGATCGATCGATCCCTTCGCTGCTAACTGAACCCGAGCGATTCCTTCACTGCTAACTGAACCCGATCGACTCCTTTGCTGCTAACTGAACCCGATCAATCCTTCTCGTTGCTTACTGAAGCCGATCAAGCCCCCGTATGAGACGTAGTCAGCCGGTGTGTTGGCTTGCCAGTACCCGTTGCTGCCGCACGCATGATACGTAGAACGAGTCGAGGCGTGGTGAGTCCAGCCTGTCGGTCCAGTGGGAACTAGGGTACCACGGGCCATCTGCCTGCAGCCCAGGAAGGGCCACTTGGCCCATCTCATGAGAAAGGCCACCAACAGGCGCCGCGGAGCCAATAGCCTGGTGAGGGCCCTGCCTCGTGAGGGACTTCCCCGGCAAAGGACTTCATCAAGATCACCGTCATAGTGAGCGGCCTCGCGAGGCGCCCTTCCGCGAGGCTTCACGAGGAGCCCCTGCAGCACGGGTCGCGTGCCCGTCACATGGGCGACGTCATTGGAGCAGGTGCCAGCCTGCGCGGTCGGGGCAGTTTCCCCTTTGGTGCTAAGGGGCCAGCTGCGCCTGCTTGCACCCAAACCATGTCCCAAAGGTTTCCCCTTTGGTTAAAGAAGACCAAGACGGAGGCGCGGCAAGACGGAGGTCATCGTGGAGCCCCTGGCACGTCATGGATAAGCACTTTAGTAGCCAAAGACCACCTTTTGTCAGGATAAGCATCGGTGCCTGTCCCCTTTTCAAATTGCCACCATGTGGTAGCCCTTTCCTGCTCATATTTTCGGGGAAGAGACCCAAGGCACCTATATAAGGGACAGCGCGGCCACCGTAGCGAAGGATCGACACTTGATACCCTGAAAACCCTAGCGCCATTGTTGGCCACCCAAGTGCTCAGGCTCACCTTGTAGCTCCAAGAGCGTTGTCCACAAGCAATACAACCAAGCAGGAGTAGGGTTTTACACCGCACGATGGCCCGAACCTGGGTAGCTCACTGTGTCCCCATCGTGCCTAGCTCGTAGCCTCATAGACGCAAACTAGGCCCCCAGAGCTCAAACCAGGGTTTTTGGAGGATTTCCCGTGGATCAGAATCAATTCCCCGACATTTGGCGTGCTAGGTAGGGGGCTTGGTTTTTGCGCTTCGAGTTTCAACACCGCCATGGCAGACGCTCAACATGCCCGCGCCCAGCGCCGGGCGAACCGCGTCCAGACGGAGCCCGCTGTCGACCCACCCCCTCCCCCGCAGCCGGGCTCGCATAGCCCACATGGGCGCGGAGCCGGAGGCGGAGGCCTCCTCCGGCCATCCTTCAGTTGGGCATCACCAGCAGCAGCCACCACCGGCCCGCGCGGCCACGACGACCTCGCTCGCCCGCCGCGAACCACCGGCCCCGCAGGGTGTGCTCCACATGCTGCAAGAGTTGCTGTGCTACCGCTCCACCAAGAACGGCTACGACACCTGGCTCGCCTGCATCACCGAGCTCATCAACATCGCCAGGGACGCCCTGGCCCCTTCGCGCCGTCTGACCCCTCCACCGTCGCATGGCGCGTGGGCGGGGCAAGGCGCGCCTCTTCCACCTTCTCCATGCAGCGACGGGGCGGTCCCACGTCGCCGCGAGCGTGCTCCAGAGCCCTCTCATGGCTCGTCTCCATCGCATGGTGGAGATCCCAGCTGCCAGATCATCAAGCGCGCGCCACCCGACGCGTGCGTCCTCCTCGAGAGGCAGCGTGACCGCCAGAACCGCACCATCGAGGATGTCACCGCGGCCAGTCGCCAGAACCGCGCCGCCCTCGTCGGTGGCGTCGTCTCCTACGCTGGGGGCTGCCTCGCCCTCACTCGTGAGCTATGCCGCGTGGTGTGCCCCATGAAGTTCAAGCCAGAGTTGCCGCCCCACTATGACGGCAGCACCAACCCTGTGGAGTTTCTGCAGCTCTACACCGTGAGCATCCAGGCCGCGGAGGGCGACGACCGGGTCATGGTGAACTGGTTCCCCATGGCCCTCAAGGACGCCGCACACTCGTGGCTGATGAACCTTCCTGAGGGCTCCATCTCCCCGTGGGAGGAACTGTGCCGACAGTTCGTCTCCAACTTTAAGGGCACCCCCGACCGCCCTCTCATGCTCAGCGCCTTGCGCTCCATCCGCCAGCGCCCTGACGAGACCCTCCACAAGTACATCCAGCGCTTCAGCCAAGTGTGCAACAAGATCCTGCGTGCCTCCGATGCCACAGTCATCGCTGCGTTCTCCAATGGCATCACGGACGTCAGGATGCGCGAGAAGCTCCCCCCCCCCCCCCCCCCCCCCCCCCCCCCCCCCCCCCCCCCCCCCCCCCCCCCCCCCCCCCCCCCCCCCCCCCCCCCCCCCCCCCCCCCCCCCCCCCCCCCCCCCCCCCCCCCCCCCCCCCCCCCCCCCCCCCCCCCCCCCCCCCCCCCCCCCCCCCCCCCCCCCCCCCCCCCCCCCCCCCCCCCCCCCCCCCCCCCCCCCCCCCCCCCCCCCCCCCCCCCCCCCCCCCCCCCCCCCCCCCCCCCCCCCCCCCCCCCCCCCCCCCCCCCCCCCCCCCCCCCCCCCCCCCCCCCCCCCCCCCCCCCCCCCCCCCCCCCCCCCCCCCCCCCCCCCCCCCCCCCCCCCCCCCCCCCCCCCCCCCCCCCCCCCCCCCCCCCCCCCCCCCCCCCCCCCCCCCCCCCCCCCCCCCCCCCCCCCCCCCCCCCCCCCCCCCCCCCCCCCCCCCCCCCCCCCCCCCCCCCCCCCCCCCCCCCCCCCCCCCCCCCCCCCCCCCCCCCCCCCCCCCCCCCCCCCCCCCCCCCCCCCCCCCCCCCCCCCCCCCCCCCCCCCCCCCCCCCCCCCCCCCCCCCCCCCCCCCCCCCCCCCCCCCCCCCCCCCCCCCCCCCCCCCCCCCCCCCCCCCCCCCCCCCCCCCCCCCCCCCCCCCCCCCCCCCCCCCCCCCCCCCCCCCCCCCCCCCCCCCCCCCCCCCCCCCCCCCCCCCCCCCCCCCCCCCCCCCCCCCCCCCCCCCCCCCCCCCCCCCCCCCCCCCCCCCCCCCCCCCCCCCCCCCCCCCCCCCCCCCCCCCCCCCCCCCCCCCCCCCCCCCCCCCCCCCCCCCCCCCCCCCCCCCCCCCCCCCCCCCCCCCCCCCCCCCCCCCCCCCCCCCCCCCCCCCCCCCCCCCCCCCCCCCCCCCCCCCCCGGGACCCCGTTCCGGCACCCTGCCTGAGGGGGAAATCATCACTGGAGGCCATCTTCATCATCCCGGCGGCCACCATGATGAGGAGGGAGTAGTTCACCCTAGGGGCTGAGGGTATGTACTAGTAGCTATGTGTTTGATCTCTCTCTCTCTCTCTCTTTCTTTCTCTCATGTTCTTGATTTGGCACGATCTTGATGTATCGCGAGCTTTGTTAATATAGTTGGATCTTATGGTGTTCTTCCCTCTCTACCTTCTTGTGATGAATTGAATCTTTTCCTTTGAGGTTTTGTTGTGTCGGATTGAATCTTTTGGATGTGAGAGCACTTGATGTATGTCTTGCGATGGGATATCCGTGGTGACAATGGGATATTCTATTGATTCACTTGATGTATGTTTTGGTTATCAACTTGCGGATTCCCTTGGTGACATTGGGGTAATCTATGCATAGGGGTTGATAGGCATTTTCATATTCCTTTCTCCTATAGAAATCTTGGGGTACTTTGAAGTTCTTTGTGTTGGATTGAATATTATGAATCTGAAGTTGTTTTATGCATATCGTATAATCAACTCACGGATACTTGTGGTGACATTGGAGTATCTAGGTGACATTAGAGTTGGTTGATGTGTATCATATGGTGTTATTTTAGTACGAACTCTAGGGCTGTTTGTGACACTTATAGGAATAGCTCAATGGATTGATCGGAAAGAATAACTTTGAGGTGGTTTCATACCCTACAAAAAATTTCATCTTATGTTCTCCGCGATAGGAACTTTGGAGTGATTCTTTGTTGCACGTTGAGAGATTGTTATATGATCCAATTATGTTATCATTGTTGAGAGATTTTGCACTAGTGAAAGTATGAACCCTAGGCCTTGTTTTCAAGCATTGCAATACCATTTCTGCTCACTTTTGTTACTAGTTACCATGTTGTTTTTATTTACTCAGATTATAAAAATATATTTCTACCATCCATACTACACTTTTATCACCATCTCTTCGCTGAACTAGTGCACCTATACAATTTGCCATTATATTGGGTGTGTTGGGGACACAAGAGACTCTTTGTTATTTGGTTGCAGGGTTGTTTGAGAGAGACCATCTTCATCCTACACCTCCCACGGATTGATAGACCTTAGGTCATCCACTTGAGGGAAAAATGCTACTGTCCTACAAAACTCTGCGCTTGGAGGCCCAACACGAGTCTACAAGAATAAGTTGTGTAGTAGACATCAGGTAACACCCCTAATCCTACTGGATCTTCTATGAGGATCACAAGGGCTACAATGGTGCTCCTGGAGCTGTCAGAGTGGAGGAGGAAGAAGGAGCTAGCTCTCCTCCTTGCCTCGCATGAGTGGGTGAGTGTGTGTGCGTGTGTGTAGAATGAGCAACCCCCTCTTAGGGGACTCCTGGGAGGCCTTATAGCCTGGCCTCCCAGGTTACAAAGGATAAAATAAGAGGGGCGGGGCCCTGTCATCATTGTCTATGGCCGGCAGTGGGGCCCATCGGTTGCGGGCCCCGCCGGTTGCACGTCACTGTGGCATGTCGTCCTCCGCGTCACGGAGTTGTTGGCACTGTACAGCTACAGTGCGAGGCCGCGCTGACGTCGGTCGCCCTGGTCAGCGATCCCGTGCGCAATGTAGCCACGCTCTCCCCGGTCAGCGGTACTGCGGGCACTGTTGCCACACTCTCCTCGTCGTGGGAGGAATCTTGTCATACGGTGGGATGGTACGGGCAATGACCCCGTCGGCCGCCGGCTCAAGCGTAGCATCGTGCCCAGCCGGCCCACGGCTGGGGAACCGGCAGGAGGGCCAGTCTGACTGAGGAGCATTGGCCGCCCCAATGTTTTGAGAAAGTGTTTAGTGTGCCTGAGCCTGAGCCTATCTGGGGGTCATCCCCCCAACATTACCTTTAGCATGTATAGTTTTCAAGTAACTGTTGTGTTGTGCTGAAACTGCAATTTTGCCGCCACTAAAAAAATTCCTACGAAACACCCAAGATATAATATATGTAGATGCTAGCAACGAGACGGGAGTGTGTCTACATACCCTTGTATACTGAAAGTGTTAACGATCTAGAGATCGTGGTTGGCGTAGTCGTATTCCTTCGCGATCCAATCCGATCCGAGTACCGAACGAACGACACCTCCGAGATGTGCACACATATGGCTCGGTGACGTCTCCGCCTTCTTGATCCAACAATAGAGGGTGGAGAATTAGATGGGATCTAGGCTAGCACGATGACTTGGTGGTGGTGGTGACAGTGGAACTACAGCAGGGCTTTACCAAGCGTCTGCACGGAGGAGATGGGAGGAGTTGGGAGAGGCGGTGGCCAAGGGTGGAAGGGTGTAGCCCCTCTGCGCTTCCCCACTATATATAGGGGTGAGGGAGGGGGCGGCTAGTCCTAGCCCCTCCTCCAAGGGAGGGGGTGAAGCCCTAGGGGGTGGCTTACCCCCCAAGCCAGGGGCGCCCCCTTTGGGGTTTCCCCAAACCCTAGGCGCATGGGCCCTTGGGGGGCTGGTGCGCCTGGCCCAAGTAGGCCAGGGTGCCCCCTACAACCCATGTGGCCCCTCGGGGCAGGTGGACCCCCGGAACCCTTCAGTGCCTCCGGTACATTGTCGGCATACCCCGAACTTTTTCGGTGATCCAAATATGACTTCCCAAATATAAATCTTTACCTCCAGACCATTCCGGAGCTCCTCATGATGTCTCAGATCCCATTTGGGACTCCGAACTACTTTCGTATTTCACCATATGAATATCCCAATACTACCCTAGCTATGGCATGAGATCGGCATGAGATCACATAGGTTTTGTGTAAACCCTAGCCCTTGCCACTCATATAAGGCAGGGCCAGGGGTAGCCTTTTTCATCTACTCTCGTAGGCTAGACTCTCGGTAGCCATATTCATCATCATCCCACTAACCCCTCGCACGAGGTATTCCACCATTAATAAATACAACAAGTAGGATGTAGGGTATTACTCCACCATGGAAGCTTGAACCTGGATAAATTCCCCGTGCGACCTTCGATCTGTGACTTCGAGCTGCACAAGGCACCCCACTAAGGGTACTAACAGAAATCTGCAGTGTCACTAATACATGAAATCTCTCATAAAAGATATGCGTCGCAAAGCGATACATCTTGGTGCAACCGCCCACATTGTTAAAACGTGGGCCGACCAATTAAAGCGTCAAGCGTTTGCGACTAAGTGTGCGGAAGGTTCTGCAAACTTTTCTCGAAGCTTCTCATCCACGCTGGATTTTTCCTTATTTTTTCTACATTCCACAATTTGTTTTTATCTCTTTCCTCTTTTCATTTTTAAATGCATGCACCTTTTTAAATTTGTGGACAATTTTTGAATTCAGGAGTATTTTCAACTCATGAGAATTTTTCGAAGTCCAGGACAATTTTTAAAATTCATGTACAGTTTTTGAATTCAAGTATATTTTTCCAAAATTCATGAATATTGTTTTGAATTCACGAACATTTTTTCAGTTTGCAAACATTTTTAAAATTCATCAACATGTTTTTCAAATTTATGAACATTTTTTCGAATTCACAAACTTTTTTTTCCTAAACTTTTTTTGAGTTTGCAAACATTTTCAGATTTAGAAAAAAAATTCAAAACCGACAAACAGTTTTTGAATTCCCAAACATTTTATTGGATTCATGATTTTTTTGAATGCATGAATATTTTTCAAATGAGCAAACCTTTAAAAAAATCATCTGATTTTATAAATTCATCGACATTTTTTTATAGTCCTGAATTTTTTAAATTATTAATATTAGAGTGGCCAAAATAACAACAACAGTAGTAGTTGTAGTAGCAGGTTGCTCCGTCGCAGTGCCAGACCCATTTAGAGGTGCGTTGTGGGCGAGAGGTCTCGTTATAGCTCACAAGAGCGATATATATTGTAGGGAGCTCTCATTGGACGCTCATTATGTCCAATAACTGTGCGACGCACAGGGTGTCACCCTCCTGGACCGACCCATTGGGAGGCAAGCGTGCGACATTTTAGCTCAAGTACTTTTTTTGTAGCACGCGTACATTTTTTTATAGCTTGTAGCTCGCGTACTATCCCATTCTTTAGCTTGTGGTTTAAAAATTTGCGGACATTATTTTGCTAAAAAGTGAAGTGAACATTTTTTGGGAACGAGAATTTTTTAAAAATTCTGAACATTTTCTTAGAATGGTACATCTTTTGAAAGCATAATTTGTTTTTGAATTTTTTCGTAACTTCAATCATTTTTTGGAAGGCATTTGTTTTTTGAAATTCCCACACTTTACTTGAGTTTTAGAACATTTGTTGAAAATAGGGAACAACTTTCAACATATCAATCATTTTATTGAATGAACAATTTTTTTGAAATTCTAAACATTTTTCAAAATTTTATTTTTTAAATGGAGAACATTTGTGGGAAACATGAACAAAATATTGTAAAGCTAATATTTGTTACAAAATGGAACATTTGTTTAAATTTGGAACATTTTTTAAAAGTTTTGGAAGCTTATGAATATATGATAAAATAAAAAGAAAAAAAAGGAAAAAAATAAACAGAAGAAATATTATTATTATTTTGATAAAAGGCCACAAAAAAAGACCGCGGGGAAAAAACTGATTCAAACTGAGCCGTCATACATAACTTTGGAACGTCAAATTGGGCTGGCTCAGCTCGGTCGCTCTGCGAGCTTCAACAGCATTTGACGCAACGAGCTTCATACAGGGTTTCCTATAATGCAGCTCCCATTTTTCAAAATCAGTAATCAAGGGGTAAAAATACTATATCGGTTCCCTCTCGCTAGGGTTTCGTTCCTTTCGTCGCTGATGGCGATTGTTGAGATCCATCATCCTTCTCCTCCATTGGGCTGAGCCTTCGTTCTCAGGCCGATCTCGGGGCAGTCCTAGACTGCTACCCGGCCTTGGTTCGGTCTCGCCACTCGAGGGGGGGGGTAGGATTTTTATCTCTCGTCGGTCCCCAGGCCTGGGAGATCAATCTACTCTTCAGTACGGCACGCCCATGGCGAACCGCAGAGCACCTTCGGCTCCAGGGACAAAAGAGAAGGGAAAGTTGGAGGAGCTAATGAAGGAGTTGGCCCTTAAGGAAGACAACGTGGTCTTCGAGGAAGATGACGCCCCGGCGGAGGAGGAACTCCGTTGGATGATCTTGGTCAGAGTTCACATGGACAAGGGGTTTAGCACGTACTGGTTCTTCAGCAATATGAGGATGACCTGAGACCTTGCTAGGTCGGTCAAAATCAAAACCCTGGAGGAGAATATCTTCCAGATGCAATTCGATTGCTTGGGCGATTGGGAGAGGGTTACCCAAGGGGGGCCCTGGCACTTCAGAGGCAACCCGGTGATCATCGCCCCATATGATGGATACACAAAACCTTCGTCAATAGAGCTCTTCACATTTGAGATTTGGGCACGCATCATTGACCTTCCTATAGCCTTTCATGGAAAAGTGAGGCGCTGGCTGCTAAGATTGGCGAGTTTGTGGACTCGGAGCCATCTTCCTTTGATTTTGAAGGAAACTTTTACAGGGTTAGAGTTCGACTTGATGTGAGAAACCCTCTGAAAAAAGCGATCTCGCTGACCCGTGGAGGAGAGAGGGAGATCTTCGCGGTCAAGTACGAACGCCTACCCGATTGGTGCAGGTCTGCGGAATGATGGGCCATGAGTTCAAGAAGTACGGGGACGAGGTTCACCCTCCCTCGGCTTTGATCTTCAAAAATCTGCGAGCACCCGCGACTACTGCATGGGGCACCCGGCGCCGCAACAGAAACCAGAAACCCAAGCCTCAGGATGTGCGCCCTGTAGATAGCTCGGGTGAGAGGAAGGAGGACCTGCAGGAACAACAGAATATGGATATGGAGTTATCTGATGCCAATCGCAAGCGCCCTTCAGCACAGGTTGTGGATCCCAGTACCACGACGGGCACCACTGGGATGGAGCTGGTACTAGCAGCCAGGACAAGCGGGGGAGCAGTCCCACCGAGTCCCCCACCCAAACAAGATCCCAAGAGGTCTAAGACTACCCAGCAGATTGAGAAGCAGGGCAATGCAGGCTTGAGGAAGACCCCGGCAGTGGGGAAAAACAATGACACGAGATCGGCGGCCTCCGTCGTGGAGGACCGCCGGGCGCAATGAATCTTCTATGCTGGAATTGTCGTGGGATAGGCAACGCCCCGACAATTCAAGAGCTACGCGAACTCGCGATAAAGTTTGCCCCTAGAGTACTATGCATCTTGGAAACCCAAATTAGTGGTTAGAGAGTTGAAAACTTAAAAAGTACTTTAGGTTATGATAATTATTTTTCTGGTGATTCCTCCGGTAGGAGCAGAGGCTTAGCAATGTACTGGAATAATGAAATAAAGGTTGAGAACTTGGGTTACTCGCAGTATAACATAGATATGCAAATCTCGGAGCTTGGTGGTGACCCGTGGAGGTTGTCATGTTTATATAGGGAAGCACAAACCCATCTCCGGCAGAGGACATGGGATACAATGAAGCATTTGGCTGCGCTCCATGATATGCCATGGGCATGTATGGGAGATTTTAATGAGGTATTGTGCTATGGTGAACATGATGGTATTGGTGTGAGGAGCCAAACACAAATGCAAGGGTTCCGGGACGCGGTGGATGTTTGTGGCCTAATTGATCTAGGCTATCAGGGCCGCAAGTGGACTTTTGAAAAGAAAGTTGCAGGGGGGTCTTTCACAAGGGTCAGACTGGACAGAGCACTGGGCTCAGTGGAGTGGTGTGCGCAATGTCCGTTAGCTGCGGTGGAGCATCTTACCGCTGCCACCTCTGACCACTCGTCGATTTTGCTGAAACTATGTCCCCCGGTGGAGAGGAAAGATGAGAAAATGTTCAGGTATGAGTGCATGTGGGATACCCATCCTGGGTTGACACCCACCGTCCAGAATGCATGGGAGGCGAATGGCCCCAATCTTGCGGCCGCGGAGGTGAGAGCCAACTTGGCATCTTTGTCCAATAATCTAGGTGCTTGGAGCAAGACCACTTTTGGCAGTGTTAAAGCGGAGATCAGAAGGCTTAAGAAGGAGTTGGAAAGTCTCAGGAACGACCCCCTTAGGGCAGGACCGAGTCACGCCGAGATTAAAACTAATGACCGGCTGATTGAGCTATATTTGCGCGAGGAACTCATGTGGCGTCAGAGATCCCGTGTGGAATGGTTGTCAGCAGGCGACCGTAATACACATTTTTTTTCCACCTCAGAGCATCGATGAGGAGGCGCAAAAATTTAATCAAAGCATTGCAGAGGCAAGACAGACGGCTCACGGAGGACCTCACGGAGATGCAGGTGCTCGTGTTGGAATACTACAAGAACTTGTATAGTTCGGAGGGAGTAAAGGGCATGGACGAGGTACTCCAACATGTTCCAGAAAAGGTGATAGCGGCCGTGAACGAGAAACTGTTGGCCCCATACACGGAGATGGAGGTGAAAAACGCATTATTCCAAATGTTTCCCATGAAGGCCCCGGGGCCGGATGGGTTTCCGACACACTTCTTCCAACGTCATTGGGATACGTGTGGTGCAGCTATCAAGAGAGCGATTGTCAGCATAGTACGGGGGAGGAGAGCCCTGCTTGTGTAAACGACACCATGCTGGTGTTAATACCAAAGGTATCGAATCCCACTCTTTTATCACAGTTCCGTCCTATCAGTTTATGCAATGTCTTTTACAAGATAGCCTCGAAGGTACTGGCAAACCGTCTGAAGGTGATATTGCCAGAAATTATCTCAGAAGAGCAGTCAACTTTTGTCCCGGGGAGGCTTATTACTGATTTTATCATAGTTTCGTCCTATCAGTTTATGCAATGTCTTTTACAAGATAGCCTCGAAGGTACTGGCAAACCATCTGAAGGTGATACTGCCATAAATTATCTCAGAAGAGCAGTCAGCTTTTGTCCCGGGGAGGCTTATTACTGATAATATAATATCTGTCTATGAATGTTTACACTTTATGAAGAGGAGCAAGTCCAAGGGCAATAGCTTATGTGCACTTAAATTGGACATGATGAAGTCCTATGACAGGGTCGAGTGGAGCTATCTGGAAGCTATCATGAGGAAATTGGGTTTTGCTGCACCATGGATTACGGTTGTTATAAGCATGGTCAGAACAGTTTCTTTTTCAATATTGTTTAATGGTAGCAGGTTGGAGGGTTTTAACCCTTCTCGAGGTATTCGACAAGGAGATCCTATTTCTCCATATCTCTTCTTGTTGGCAGCAGAGGGCCTTTCGTGCCTATTAAAGTCTCATAATGAATCATCCCAGCTCAGCGGCATTAAGGTGGCACCATCGGCTCTGTCGGTGAACCACCTTTTATTCGCGGATGATAGCCTGATGTTCTTCAAAAGGCAAGTGTAAATGGAGCGGAGGAGGTGTCAAACCTATTGGATACGTATTGCAGGGCCTCGAGACAGAGGATCAATAGAGATAAATCTTCAATTTTCTTTAGTAAGCGGTGCCCACAAATTGTCAGAGATGCAGTTAAGGGATGTTTACATGTGCCAAATGAATCCTTGAGTGATAGATACCTTGGAATGCCTACTGATGTGGGCTAGTCAAAGATGGGAACGTTCAAATACTTGAGTGGCCGAGTTTGGGATAAAGTCAAAGGATGGATGGGTAAGTGCTTATCAGCTGGAGGCAAGGAGGTACTAATAAAATCTATAGCACAAGCAATACCAGTTTATTCCATGTCATGTTTTAAACTTCCCAGAGGATTGTGCACTCATATTAATTCCATCATCCACAAGTTCTGGTGGGGATGCAAGCAGGGAGGTAGGAAACCTGCGTGGGTGTCTTGGGAGGTGATGACAAGACCTAAATACCTGGGTGGACTGGGTTTTAGGGACCTCGAATTGTTTAACTTGGCACTTCTAGCAAGACAGGCTTGGAGGGTTTTGCATGATCCATCTTCATTGAGCGCAAGAATACTCAAGGCCTCATATTTCCATGACACTTCTTTTCTGAGTGCAGAACTTGGGTCAAGGCCGTCTCAAATATGGAGAGCTATTCTCGAAGGGAGAGACATACTCAAGCAAAGTATAATTTGGCGGATTGGCAACGGGCAAAGGACCAATATTTGGGAGCACAATTGGATCCCAAAAGAAGCGTCTCTGCGCCCTATTACATCCGTCATACAAAATCCACCGGAGATGGTTTCAGAGTTACTGGAGCCTACTATGGCATCGTGGAACGAAGAGTTGATCAGATCGGTGTTTTTGCCTATCGATGCGGAGGCAATACTGAAGATCCCGGTATGCACGAGAAACATGGACGATTTTTGGGCATGGCATCCAGACAGGAAGGTCCGCTTTACAATAAGCTCGGCCTATAAGTTCATGATTAAAACGAAGATCACAAGGGAGAATTGGCTAGAAGGGAGAGGCGATTCTTCAACTTATGCGAGGGAGGAGCAGGATTGGACAAGCCTGTGGAACCTAACTGTCCCGTCGAAGATCCGAATTTTCCTTTGGCGCTTGGCCCGACATTCGCTTGTCCATAAGGGACGGACGTGCTGAATAAGAGGAACATGTCCACAAGGGACGCTTGTCCATTGTGCGGGGTTCCTGACTCATGGCGACATGCGCTTATTTCGTGCACTCATGCAAGATGCACATGGGCATTGGCCGATCCACTATTGGTCTCAAAGATGTCTGAAAACGAGGAACCACGAGCAAAAAACTGGTTATTCCAGTTGAACGAGAGCCTCAAACAGAGTTTGTTTACTAAGATGGTGGTGACCCTATGGTCGATATGGTATGCGCGGAGACAAGCAGTTCACGAAGGAATTTTCCAATCGCCAGGGCAAACCTCATCTTTTGTTGATCACTATATAACCGAGCTGGATCAGGTTCCAAAACCCGTGGTGAGACAGAACAATGGACCGGGGGTCCGACAGAATACCTCCCCGCGTTGGTTGGCTTCGGCGGAGGGCGATGTGAAGATCAATGTAGATGGCGCTGTTGCACGCAATATAGGCGGGGGAGCGGTAGCGGCCGTGTGCCGTGACCACACGGGGATCCTCAGCCACACGGGGATCACTGACCCAACCATGTTGGAAAATGGAAACATATGCATGCAGGGAAGCGCTGGCACTGGCGGGTGATCTACTCGTGCAGAGATTGAAGGTGGCGTCTGACTGTTTGGGAGTGGTGAATGATATAAACAAGGGGACGGGAGGTTCTCATGCGGCCATCATACATGAAATAATGAACCATAGTGATAGTTTTTCTTTTTGCACTTTTGTTCATGAGCCTAGGAACCATAACTTTGAGGCTCACAATCTCGCCAAATTTGCATGTAATTTGAGTTTAGGTAGACATGTGTGGTTGGGTAATCTCCATGACCCATCGCGTGTACCTATGAACATTCTTGAGTGATAAAGTGGCGAGTTCTCAAAAAAAATAAAAAATCAAGGGGTACCCCTCCGATTTTCTGTTAAGGAACCTAAACTACGGGCTCAAACTATGTGGATCAGGAGATCCAACCAACGTGGCGGTGACCGTGTGTGAACGAACTTACCAGTACTTGGGCCCTTATCTCTTTCAGGGCCGAACCTAGAATCTGTACCCTGAACCGGATTCCGTATGGCGTCCACCGTGATCCTTCCTGCGCAGTGCCGCACCAGTTCAGTCGGCCCGCCATGGCCGTTCTTTTCCTTTGTTGCGAAGGCACGGCACGGCACGGCACGGCGCACGAGGGGCAGAGATCCCGGACGCGGAGCCCCAGCTATCCGATCCCACCTGTCTGCCTACTCGCGTATATCTCGATCAGCTGCACTGCACCGCACTCCTCGCTTTCCCCTTTCCCCCGATCCTTTCCGAACGGACAAAAAGTAAACGCGCCAGCCGCCAGGCCCAGAGAACCTTCGCCCCATCGCCACTACCTCCGATTGATTCTCCCCCGCCACCGCCCACCGCACCGCACCGCATCATTCCTCCTCATCCGTCGCCAATCGGCATAAGGCAGCGCTCCAGCCCGTTTCATTGCAGAAGCAGACTAACCCATCGCGTGCCGGATCAGCTCCATCCATGGCGTCGATGCAGGCTCCCGCGCCGGTGCCGTCGGGGTACCCGCAGTCCACGGCCGTCGCCGTCACGGCGGCCAGCAACGGCGCGGGCAACCCCTACGTGCAAGTCACCCCGGCCAGCGCGTCCCCGTCCACCTGCCAGTGTGCGTAACTGTCCTACGCCCCTCGTCTCGTTCGATTCCTCAATACTACTCTGTACTCTCGTGTGCCTGTCGATCCTGACGTCGGCGTGCTCTTGCGTTGCGCCGCCTTGCAGCCATCATGAAGGCGCTGGGGCGGTACGGCAAGCTGCTGGAGGACGGCACCCGCAAGGCCGCCGACACCACCGGCAACATCTGGAACCACCGTGAGTGCACGCTCTCCCTGCCTCGATTCCTAGTGGTGCACGCACACTGACACCGTTTTGGCCTGGCGCGTCGTCGGGCGGGAGGGCAGTCCGGACGGCTCCGAACATGGCGGACGCGGCGGTGACGCGCCTGGCGCAGGGGACCAAGGTGTACGCGGAGGGCGGGCACGAGAGGGTGTTCCACCAGGTGTTCGGCGCCGTGCCCGGGGAGCAGCTCCGCAAGGCCTACGCCTGCTACCTCTCCACCTCCTCCGGCCCCGTCATCGGCACGCTCTACCTCTCCACCGCGCGCCTCGCCTTCTGCAGCGACTCCCCTGTCTCCTACCACGCCCCCTCCCCTACCCAGCCGCCGGAGCCCATGTACTACAAGGCAAGCATCCCGTCTCTCTCTGCATCCCTAATCAGCTTCAGTTCACTTCACACTCTCAACAGCTGCGCCTGTTGCGCTGCAGGTGGTGCTTCCCCTGAACCAGGTGAGGACGGTGAGCCCGTCCGCCAGCATGTGGAGGCCGTCGGAGCGGTACATCCAGGTGGCCACCACGGACAACCACGACTTCTGGTTCATGGGCTTCGTCTCCTACGACAAGGCGCTCAAGCACCTCTCCGACGCCCTGCAGCGCCGTCCCTGACCGATCTCCGTGCAGCTGCTGAACCCCACTTCGACAGTTGCCTCATTATCCTACAACTGCGTGTCAGTGACTGATCAGTGTTTGTACTACTTCATTCCTGTACCGCAACTTGCCCCATCGGCAGTTCTTGCTCTGGAATAATTAAGACACAAATAAAGCTCCGTTGCCTGCCGTCGGTATCACCAACCACTTCGCACCAAGAAAGTGTTACTACTAACCGATAGGCAGCGCCGGATACGGATAAGAAAGCTCTAGGCCTCGCAAGCACCAGCTACTATTTCATACTCGAATTCGTTGCTGGATTGATCCATATTAATTGTCGCAGATTTAGCAAAACTTTTAGCATGGATCGTGGGGAGTAGTAGGTTTCTCACACCAGCCTCTGCTCTGGGATTACAGAGTATGTAACCCTGAACCTCGCATACAATTACAATCTGCAGCTTGTACAGTACCATAGTCGTATTACAGTACACTTGGTACAAACATAATAGCAGAAGCTAGTCAAGTGCCTCACAAACAATTTACAACAACGTTACGTAGCAAAACTGTTGCCGTCGGCGTCGGTCGATCTTGGTCTGTATAGAGTTCATCATGCATGCATGGCATGGGGATATGGCGGACGACGTGAATGAACTCGCGACAAGCACGGCGGAGTGGTGGTGCGCGCGGTATGTGTTGTGTGTGGAACTATGGGTATAATTGATGGATGGAGGGGTGGTACGGATCAATGGAGCGGCGCGGGCGTCCGCGGGTGCAGGCGATCGTCGAGGTCGGAGTTGTCGACGCGGTTCTTGAGCGCGGCGAGGCGGCCCCGGACGCTGAGGTCGATGGTGTGCGAGTCGTCGAGGCCGTAGCAGACGACGAAGCCGGCGATGAGCGACGGCTCCACCACGTTCTCGATGGCGAGGTTGACGAAACCGGTGATCCGGCGCATCTTGCGCGCGATGAGCTCGGTCTGGCGCGCGTCGAGCGCCACGGCGGACGACACGACGACGCGCAGCGCGTGCAGCGGGGGCGCGGCGGCGACCACGCCGGCGCCCTCGCCGCCCTCCTCCGCGATGGACGTCATGCTGTCCCTGTCGAGCAGCGAGCGCAGGAAGTTGAGCGTGACCGGTTGGAACGGTGGCACCAGGGCCTTCTGCTGCTCCGCGTGCGCCGCGCTCTTGACGGCGGCGGTGGCGACCTCGTCGGCGTGCCCGGCGCCGACGTAGCTGCTGCTGCTGCTGCTGCTGCTGGCCCGGCGCAGCGTGGTCTGCGCAGCCTGCCACCTCGGGGCGCGGTGGGCGGTGCTGGGGCCGACGTCGAAGCGGAGCGACGCCGGCATGCCGTCCTTGGCGGCGCCGGCCGGGAAGGCCGCGTGGGCGCCGCCGCCGGGGCCGATGGGCTGGTTCAAGATGTTCATTGGCGCGGCTGGGTGGCTAGCTACTAGGGTCGGTCGCGGGCGACGAGAAGCGAACAAGAATCGGGGTTTTGAAGCGGGGAGTGCCGGACGCGAGGCCGGAGCAGGGGGGGTGTGGTGGTGATACTGATAGTAGCTAGCTGCTGCTGGCCACAGGCGAGGGAGATAAGGTGAGGCTGAGGTAGGGGGGAGAGTCGGGGAGGGGAAGGCGAGGGAGAGAATTTGGCGTGCACACGATGCGGCCCCGGCAGCCGCACACGCCCCATCCGGAGGAATCTGCGTGCCGCGCCCGCCCAATCCCGTGTGCGCTGGTCATGTGGCCCCCGCGTCCTCTCTCGCGCGCGCGCCCCCCGCGCCGCGCGACGAGCCGTCCGTCACGTTTTTCTCGGCACGGCGCGATTATTCACGGACACGAGACACATGACTAGTATATTTTGTGGTTTACCACATGCCGTGCCGCTGCCTGCTGGCGACGGCTCAGAGCCGTCCCTGCCCTGCCGTGCTGCGCTTCTCTCTCTCTGGAAGAAAAAAGGCTTTTTACCGTGGCTGCCGTGCTGCGGCGAGCAAAGCGCCACTCTACCGGTGGCGGTAGCGGTGGCGGAACCCAGCGATTTCATGCCTGTCCTACGAGTGCAAACAAACATTTCGTGTCGTGTGTGCTGTTTCACACAACAGCTCCCAAACATGACACACGCATTGTGCATTTGTACTAGCAGTACTGCCTTCGCTGTGATGAACTGACACGAGAAAAAACAAAACTATATAGTGAGTTGGTGAAGAGCTGAGAGGCACCTACACAGACGAATTGATCAAGTGAATGCCACGCAGGCCCAGAGGCTCGATGTCATGTGCTGCTTGGACCTTTTCGGCGATGCACGCCTGCTGTGCTGCCACGGATCCAAGCGGACGGACGGCTCTGGGATCGTCCGTGTGTCTAGATACTGGTCTCCACAAAAACAGAACTAGAGCTGGCTGGACTAGCTGTAAATTAAGCTGGCACTAAGAACATTAGCTGCAATTTCCCCCAAAAAAGGTGAGTTGTAAAACTGTTACCTCAACAACAGCATTGATAGCAACAGTGTACCAATCCTTTCAATCATTAGCAGGACAAACATGGTGATCGATCGCCAAAGAACATCCCATATTGTATTTGTTCAACACCTGATTCTATGTGTTTAAGAAGTGAAGATGCAGTTCGAGAGAAAGAAGTGAAGATGCACGCCTCCTTACTTGCAATATTAGTGCATTTTACAGCATTCAAGAATAAATGAGATAAAAGTTCGGGTTCGTGATGGCTAGTATCTATTCTCTACTTGCAATATTACAGAAAAACAGAACTCATAATTCAGACATAGAACTGACAAATGATCTTCGTATTAATCAGATACTACTTTCTAGGTGCAATTATCTTATATGCTGCCAACAGTTTGCACTTCTTGGCAGAGGGATTGTGGATTTATTGACCATTTTGTGGACAAGGAGGTTGTTAGATTTCAAAGGAGTAACAAATACACATAAGATTGTGCATAATGAATACTGAATCTATCAACGCATTGGTAGCAACACTATCAACGCCATCCCTTCAAGCAGAATAAGTAGGAAAACATCGTGATCCCTTAAGGAGAACTTCCCTTATCGTTCGTGTTCAACAACTAATTCTATGTGTTTCATTGGTGGTAGTCAAATACTGTATTATATTTTTATTCTATCTGTATACCAGGATAGCAGGGTTACCTTTGCTTCCTTAACAGGAATCTGCAAGGAAATAAGTGAAGATGCTGCGTCTGCATTCAATAAGTGAGATAAAAGTTGAGACTCTTGATAGCCAATATCCATTCTTGTAATATTACAGATACAGGACTGACAAATGATCTTCATGTTCAGCAGATACCACTTTCTAAGGTGCAATCATCTAAGGAAACTTGGTTGGTGCAAATCAATCATCCAGAAACTCCCCCCATTCCTAAAAACAGCGATAATAAGAAATCAGCAATTCCGCAACCAAATATGGATACTCAACTTCAGTAAATCGGTTCACTTGTTAAATAAACGGGTAGTGCAAACTACAGCAATATTGGCGTTGGACTAAATCCACTTGAGTGAGAAAAGTTCATTTATTCTTGGCTAAAGCAACAACGGCTTAGCACAAGACTCCAGTCCTAATATCCTTGTGACTCCTTTCCGCAGATGTAACAAACAGTTATTCAAAATGAATTGGATAACTGCTTACCTATCTTGTGCCAGGCCGGGTGGCTGCGATACGGTGATCATTCACTTATGTTCTGAATTTAACACTCCGGGGCAATCAGGACCCAGCAGCAAACACAACAGATCTGCAGCCTGCTGCAAGAAAAACAAATCCATGCACCGAATCTGTCTTAACACCAAATCTCATATCATGCATAGAATCAATCAGCAGTTTTTCAGAGCTGCAAATTAACTGAACAGATATACGGTGTATTCATCACCAGCTAAATCCTGAAGATACAGAGACATTCGGGCACAAATTAACGAATGAGGTAGTAGAATACGAAATCGAAACAACATAGACACAAAAATGGAGGAGATCGGCATCTGTATTCAATAAATGAGATAAAGTTTCAGATTCTTGATAGCCAATATCTATTCTTACTTGTAATATTAATATTACAGAAAACAGGACTAAAAATTCAGATACATATAACTGGCAATAGATCTTCATAGCATACTTGTACTTCCTAAGGATTTTAGTTGGTGCTATTCGATCACCCACAAAAATCAGGCTTCCTTGTGAGCTCATGATAGAAAGCAGAAATTCTACCAAGTACAAACAAATGCACAGATTGAACTTTAGTAAATCAGTTCACTTCTTAAAATATACGGATAACACAAACGAAATAATGGTATTGGACTGAATCTACTTGAGTCAGTAAAGTTCACTGATGCTTGGCTAAAGCAACCTATTCTCCCTGTTGCCTGTGCTTCTGCAGCAGTAAGCTGTGACATGGAAGACACATAGCCGTAGCTTAGTACAAGCACAACATTAAGATTGAATACTACTACTACTCAAATGGCAACATATTGCGTTTTTAATGCACCAAATGTCACCCCTCATGCACAGATTTAAGAATCAATCAGCAGTTCAGGACTGCAAATTAACTGAACAGATATATGGTGTACTACTATTTATCATCAGCTAAATCCTGACGATTCAGAGACATTCGGGCACAAAATTAACGAATGAAGCATACAATATGGGAAGACAGCACAAATCATAGACAGGATGATCTTCCAAAACGAAAGCAGATCAACAAGGACAACTTTCTGTAAACCAGCAGAACATTAGCTTCTCACTTCCCCATGTAATATTAAAGTCACACTACATCGATACCGAAATCAAGTTGTATTTAATTGACAGTTGTTACCTCAACAGAAGCATTGGTAGCAAGTAGCAACACTATCAACGCGATCCTTTCAACCATATGTACGAACACATCGTGATCGCCAAAGAAGAGCTTCCCGCATTATTTGTACTCAACAGCTGATTCATTGGTGCCAAATGGTCTATCTCTGGACGAGGATAGCAGGATTTTCTTTGCTCCCTAAACAGGAACCTATCGAGGAAATTAGTGAAATACAGGAGGGCTGCATCTGTATTCAGTAATTCAGATGAAACCTCAGATTCTTGATAGCCAGTATATATTCTTACTTGTAATATTACTGAAAACAGGACTAAAATTTCAGATACCGAAGTGACAAATGAACTGAGAATAAGAAAGCAGCAATACTCGCCACAAAATAAATAAAAATAAAAAGCAGCCTACAAAGAAATCTGGATAGTACAAGGACATCAACAAAACGAAATATTGGTATTGGACTGAATCCCATCTCTGTTGGCCCTGTTGTTGTCTCTGCTTCTGCCCCAGCAGCAATCTATGACATGGAAGACACATAGCCACCACATTAACAAGTTCTATAATAATATCGTTGTGACTCCTTTCCGCAATTGGATCATCAAATGAGGAAAGAAGAAAATGATGATAGGAAGACACATAGGTACTTATGTTCTGAATTTAACGCTGCAGGGCGCTCAGGCCCCAGATGCAAGCACAATAAATCTGCAGGCTACTGCAACAGCAACAAATCCATGCACCAAATATCAACTCATGCACAGAATCAATCAACAGATTTTTCAGGGTTGCAAATTAACTGAACAGATATATGGTGTACTGTTCATCATCAGCTAAATCCTGACGACACGGAGACATTCGGGGGGAGCAGAAATCAAGGAATGAAGCAGTAGAATACGAAATCGAAACAACATAGACACAAATGCAGGTGTCCAGATGATCATCGTCACAAACTCCGGTGTGGTGTGGTTGCTCAGGACCTCTTGAGGCTGGTGGCGATGGGGACAATGACGATGAGGATGAGGAGCAGCAGCAGGATGATGCCGATGCAGAGGCACTTGCGGCTGCCGCGCTGGTGCTCGCGGGCCTTGCCGAGCTCCTTGTTGCCGGAGTGAACGTAGTCCCTGGCGTTCCTCACCTGCTTCTCGATGTCGTCGATCTTCTCCCCCTGCGACTCCACGACGACGGCCATGTCGAGAAACACCTGGTGGAGCTCGAGGAGGCTGCGCTCCACCTCCCTGGCGGCGTCGTGGCGGTCCTGGATCTCGTTGAGCGCGGCGAGCACGGCGCCCTTGCCGTGCTCGGCGACTGCGGCGCTCATGATCTCCTCGCCGCGGCCCTCGGAGATGAGACGCTCGATGACCTCGTCCTCGGGGACCTCCCCGGTGAGCGTGTAGTAGCGGCGCTCGACGGTGTCCTTGTACTCGGACATCATCCGCTGGCGCAGCGCCTGGAAGTCGAGCATGATGTCCTTGAGCTTCTTCCGGAGCCCCGCGGTGACGGAGGTGCGGGTGCGGTCGAGGGTGGTGCCCTCCTGGCAGCCCGCGGAGAGCCTGCGCTGCGCGGCGTTGGCGGCGTCCATGTCCGCGAGCGCGCGCTGGATCCCGCGCGCGCGGCCGAGGACGGCGACGATGTCGGCGTTGACGCGGACCCGCATGGCGCGCAGCGCGTCGGGCTGGTGCAGCGACTTGCCCTCCTCGTTGGCGGCGTGGAGGCGGGCGAGCGCGTCGCGGATGGCCGCCATCTCCTCGCGGACCGCCTCCGCCTCCTTGAAGAAGCCCTTGAGGCGCTCGTCGGTGGCGCCGCCGGCGGCGGCCTGGGTGAGCTCGGTCTCGTCGCCGCCCGCCTCGAGGTCCTTCATGGCCGCCTTCTTCAGGTCGACGTAGCTCATGAAGGACTTGGTCATGAGGTCGTTCATGGCGCCGGTCTCCTCCTCCTCTCCCTCTCGCTGCTCGCGCGGCGGCTGTGGGTCTCTAGGGTTTGGGCCGTGGCCGGGGACGGAGCGGATGGATGGATGTGCGCGTCGGTTTGGGGGGAGAGAGATGGGGGATTTGGGGGTGTGGGGAGAAGGGCGAGAGGGAAGGAGGGTTTTAATGGTCGAAACGGTCAACGTGGAGCGGGCGGTGGGGGGAATAGAGCCGTTGGTGGGGATCCTCCAACGGCTATGTGAGTCAAGATTTCTTCGTTTATCTTTATTTTTATTAGGCATAATATTGAATTTCTGGGCAACGGAAGCTGTGGTGGAAGAGATGTGCAACGGATCGGTGGATGGTGCCATGGCAACGGTGGCTTTTGAGCATCGGATTCTGAACACGAGAGGGCGGGACGTGAAAGACCCATGCCACGTGAGTTTCGTTACCTTCGCAAGGTACTCCCTTCATTCCATAATGCAGTGCATATAAATTTTTGTGAAAGTCAAACTTTGTCAACTTTGATCATGTTTATAGAGAAAATTGTCTACATCTACACTACCAAACATGTACATTATGAAAATATAACTCATGACGTATCCAATGATGTGCATTTGGTATTATAGATGTAATTAATTTTCTCTATAAATATGGTCAAAGTTTGTAATGTTTGACTTTTAGAAAAATCTATAGGCACTATATTATGGAACGGAGGGAGTAATTTTTTTGAGATGACACAATAATTTGGTACCAGGACTAGCAAAAATACCAAGCGGTCTGCTTGGTAAGGCCAACTCCAACGCGCTGATTCAAACGGATGCGGATTTTTTTTTGTCTTTTGAATTATATCATTCACAATAAAATAACAAATGAATTGAATTGCACATTATTAAACAGACAAATAAAAATTATATAGTTTACAAACCAAATAAATTTAAAATTATAGCAAATAGTACATTGGAAGAAAAGGAGTAGACACAACTATTGGTTTTCTATGTAAGTCCACATATGCTCAAACCAAATTATTTTGAAGTTGAATGTGAGTTGTCCAATCACACATTTTGACATGATCCTTTGGAGTGATGAGTCCTTACCTCACTAGACAGTGGTGGGCGTGGATGAGCCGGGCCGGCCAAACGGCCGAACACCTTACGGGCGTCGATGGCGGCGGGCGTCGATGAGTTGCGGCGGGGTGACTTGCCCCGTCCCTAGCCCATCGACGAAGACGGAGGCAGCAGAGCTGTTGAAACCCGCGTCCTCCGACGATGACCTTAGAGGTAGAGGTGGTATGCTGAGGGTTGCCGACAACCATGGGTACGTGGACCTTGTACTACTCCGTCGACGGTAAGAAGTGGCCACAACAATGGCAGAGTGGGCATCGTTGGATGCGACAGCAGTGGGCCGTCGGTCCATATGGTGGTGGGGATTCAGGCGGTGGTGAATAGATCGGAAGCCCGGTGGCGGCAACGATGGCGAAGAGGTCGGGGGTGTTGGGAGGGGGATGACCTGTGTGCCGCCGACGGATGGATCAAGGGAGGACAAGGTAAGGACGCTGCGGGCATCTGCTCCGTGTCCGCGAGGACGCAAATCTAGCCCAAATTTGGTACGAAAATGGGTCCAAGCGAACAACAAAATGAACACGTGTCTGTTTGCGTCGACGTGTTGAACCATAGTTTTTGTTCACGCGGACCTAAACAGATGCGTGCGAACAAAATGAAACGGTGCGTCGAAGTTGCCCTAAGCTATCAACGAAAACATACAGCATAATAATTTGGTATGTAGAGAACAAAGCAATTTACCCCATTTCCGTTAGCAATATGAGACGATCCATCTTATCAGTCTCCTAGAGTCTTTATATTGTTCTCTCGGTGAGACATTCTTTGCACAAGGAAAATCCACTTCAAATTGTTTTATTTTAGGTACACTTCAAATTGTTAAGGTAGCAATCAGTCTATTAGATGCCTTCGTGTGGGTTTGTCTATGTCTCGCTTCAAGCAAGATAGTAGGATGTCTCGCTGAAGGCAGACGTCCGATTGGGCCAGCCTAGCGTGGAAACAGGCCTTCAGAGTTTTTTCCCTTTTACTTGGTTGCAATTGTTTTATGTCTTTTTACTTTTGCTTATATTTCGAAATATTCTGAGTATGTCCATTATAAAAATCACTTTATACACAAAATTTGAAAAATGCCAATCATGATTTAAAAAATGTGAAATGTGTATAGAAAAAATGTTTCCAAAATAAACAAACAATGCATACGAAAAATATACAACACACGTCGGAAAAGGGTAGAAATAAAAAAATTAAAAGATGTTAATCATGCATTTAGGAAAAGTTAAATATGTATAGAAAAAATGTTTCTGATGTATACAAAAAATGTATACCAAATTGTACAAATTTGCACAGGAAAAATACACTAAAAATATAAATTTTTAAAAATGTTCATCATTTATTTTGACAATGTTAAACGTGTTTATATATAATGTCCCGGATGTATACAAAGAGTGTAGAATATGTATCCAAAAAGTAGACCTAAAAAACTATATGTTTTAAAAACAATAGTCATGAATTTAGAAAAAAATTAAACGTGTACATATAAAATGGTCCTGATGTATACAAAAAATATCCAATGTTTATCGAAAAATAGACATCAAATATATACGTTTCAAAAAATAATCATGTATTTTCAAAATGTTAAATGTATATATATAGAAAATCTGGTGTATAAAAAAATATACAATTTATATGAAAAAAGTAGACATAAAAAAAATTATCAAAAAATTAATCACATATTTGGCAAAGTTAAACGTGTATATAGAAATTCTTCGTGGTGCATACGAAAAGTGTACAAATAAACCTATAAAAACCGAAAAGTACACACACAAAACAAAGGAAAGAAAAAAAAATCCAAAAACCAGTAAACCCCAAAAAAAATAAGAAAGAGAAAATGCGGAAAACTGAGAAAGAAACCTCAGAAAACCGGTGAAGAAACAAAGAAAATAAAAAAGATAAAAACACAAAATAGAGGAAAAACCAAACCAAACCTATGCACATGACAGCGATCGAGCGAACGAGATCTGAGGCTACGAAGAAATAAATCGAAACAAGTCAGCCCAGAAAATGACAGGAGAGGAAAAATCTTTAGCGAGATCAACTATCATCTCTTGTTGAGCGAGATATAGCTCTTGCACTTAGCGTCCTACTACGGGCATGCTACTCTCTGTTCGGCCTGCTGCTCTCTTTGGTGACGCAACGCCCAACTCCTGTTTGGTGTCTTATAAGCGCCGGTTAGAGTGCATCTTGCTAACTGGCGCACACTAGTATCGAAATGGGCCGGACCATGTAGTGTTTTTTCCAACTGGTTTCCTCATTTTTTTTCTTTTCTTGATTTCTTTTTCTGTTTAGTATTTTCCTTTTTCTCTTTTAGTTTTATTTTTCATTTTTTGTTTTCTCAAATTTGTGAACGTTTTCTAAATTTCATGAACTTTATTCAAATTACAAACTAGTTTCAAATCTTATGTGAATTTCCTTTTCAAATTCTGAAAAATTATGATTTCTTTTTTCAAATATTAACTATGCCAAGTCTTGAAATTTTGGCAAATTTGAGAACTTTTCAAATTTTTATTTTTTCAACATTTGTTGAACTATTTTTTTTGAAATTTTGTGATCCTTTTCAAAAAAATTGAACTTTTTTTATTTCTTGAGAATTTCTTCCCTTTCTAAAAAAATTCAACAGTCAACTCTACATGGTCATCGGTCGTTGGTGGACCGGTCAACGATCAAACCGCAAGTCCACCGTTAACATTTAAAAAAAAGTTAGTTGGGGTGGCCCATACACTCCCGTGTGTGAGCGCCACTTACCCAAATGTACCAATTAGGAGAACCAGGATGGGGAACAACTAATGAGGTTACCCTTTGAAGGGCTCCCCAAAGGTTACTTTTTTGGCTTGAGAGCATGTCAAGTGATGCGCCTAGCCACTGCCACATGTCGCGCTCTAGGCGTATACCTGGGATTTTGTTTTTTTATTTCTGCATGCATTTTGGAATTTATTTGGTGTTTTTAGGGGGGGGGCCCCCCCCCCCCCCCCCCCCCCCCCCCCCCCCCCCCCCCCCCCCCCCCCCCCCCCCCCCCCCCCCCCCCCCCCCCCCCCCCCCCCCCCCCCCCCCCCCCCCCCCCCCCCCCCCCCCCCCCCCCCCCCCCCCCCCCCCCCCCCCCCCCCCCCCCCCCCCCCCCCCCCCCCCCCCCCCCCCCCCCCCCCCCCCCCCCCCCCCCCCCCCCCCCCCCCCCCCCCCCCCCCCCCCCCCCCCCCCCCCCCCCCCCCCCCCCCCCCCCCCCCCCCCCCCCCCCCCCCCCCCCCCCCCCCCCCCCCCCCCCCCCCCCCCCCCCCCCCCCCCCCCCCCCCCCCCCCCCCCCCCCCCCCCCCCCCCCCCCCCCCCCCCCCCCCCCCCCCCCCCCCCCCCCCCCCCCCCCCCCCCCCCCCCCCCCCCCCCCCCCCCCCCCCCCCCCCCCCCCCCCCCCCCCCCCCCCCCCCCCCCCCCCCCCCCCCCCCCCCCCCCCCCCCCCCCCCCCCCCCCCCCCCCCCCCCCCCCCCCCCCCCCCCCCCCCCCCCCCCCCCCCCCCCCCCCCCCCCCCCCCCCCCCCCCCCCCCCCCCCCCCCCCCCCCCCCCCCCCCCCCCCCCCCCCCCCCCCCCCCCCCCCCCCCCCCCCCCCCCCCCCCCCCCCCCCCCCCCCCCCCCCCCCCCCCCCCCCCCCCCCCCCCCCCCCCCCCCCCCCCCCCCCCCCCCCCCCCCCCCCCCCCCCCCCCCCCCCCCCCCCCCCCCCCCCCCCCCCCCCCCCCCCCCCCCCCCCCCCCCCCCCCCCCCCCCCCCCCCCCCCCCCCCCCCCCCCCCCCCCCCCCCCCCCCCCCCCCCCCCCCCCCCCCCCCCCCCCCCCCCCCCCCCCCCCCCCCCCCCCCCCCCCCCCCCCCCCCCCCCCCCCCCCCCCCCCCCCCCCCCCCCCCCCCCCCCCCCCCCCCCCCCCCTATTTTTTAATTCGCTACAGTCCTTAATTTTGAGGCTCTCCCGTTTCATTGAGGTATTCAATTTTGAACTTAGTTCACATTTTGACCGGGTCAATGGTTTTTTTCAAACCAATCGACAACAACAGGCATATAAAAACATATCAACCACATCCTCTCGGCACCTAGAAAAAAGAAGCGCAAACATGTGGTGTTGTAACACAAATATAATACATGCAGTCATTGATGTAGAAAAATTTCTCACGTAAGTATGGGTTGATTACCAGGTTACCTAGAACCGCACCCCAAAAGGCCCACCAGAAACACCGTATTATAAATAAAAATAAAACACACTCCATCATTTCTGCAACTTGCCAAACGAAATACTCCGTCGGTTTTAAAATATAAGGTGTATTAGTCTTTTTTAAAGACAAATTTCTGTAACATTGACCAAGTTCAAAGCCAAAAATATCACTAAGTAAATAAAATATGAAAATTAATTTCATGATGAATTGAATGACATTGATTTGATATTCTCGATATTGATATATTTCTCGACAAATTTATTTATTTTTGAAACGGAGGCAAAAAATTTGCCTCATCGATTAATTAAGAAGAAGAGAATTGCCCAGTTAATTAACGAAAAACTGGGCAAAAACTGATACATATAGACCACATGCGGACTACTCGCTAAGATAGAAACCCCATGACCCCACAAACAACCCGACAAACACACATAAGTCGCAACAATCACAATCCCTCACACTTCTATGTCGCAAAGAAACCCCCAACGAAACCAAGATTGAAGACAACACATACCACCAAATCCACAAAGACGGGCCAGTTGGAGATGATGGTCGAAGAGACTGTGTATCACCCATTAAGCAGCCGCGGACGCCTTACCAAGGGCGCCACTCTTCTTGCCTATGCTCCTAAAAACCTTCTTCACCTTCCTGATTTTGCCCGTAGAAGCCTCCTCCGCTAGGAGGCAAGGGACCGCCTTGCCAAACCCAGGGCTAGCTGCCTCCAAGGAGGCGAGCAAGCCGCAAAGCTTTTTCTTGAAGACCGCCTCGTCAATACGTGCCAACATAGCTTCACGATCAAAGATGGGCTTCGGCGCCACAGAATTAGGTGCCAAAGTACCTACCACATCAGGCGTCGCCTGCCCAACAACCACAGGTGAGAGAGCAACAACATCATTCAAACCTTCACAGTCCACAAAGGCGAGTTGTTGACTGGGCTCCAACGACTGCGGTGAGGTCGCAGTTGGCATCGCCAAGGCCCCTCCAAGCGACCCTGATTCCTTAGGAAGCACCATCGAAATAGGCGAAGTCTCCTCACAGAGCTTCTGCAACTCAGGCATAATCTACAACACCAGAGCCACGACCTCGACAACAACTTCACCCCCAGAAGCAATCGGCATGACAGGCAGCGACGACGGGCAAGATGTACCACGAGGGGAGAGATCTCCATACATTCCTGCCTCCCCATCGATAGAATCAACCTGGATCTTGGGTAGCGGGGTCACAACGGGCACAACCTGGAGTTTGGCGAGAACGGCCTCAGCACTTGCCAAAACATTCCCAACACGCTCAATGCAATTGCGAAGCTCAGCGCCGAGGAGCTCAGTCTGCCCCACAATGAGCGACGCCGACTCGGCCTGCCTCTCCGGTGTGGCCGGGACGACTACAAAGTCATCAAGTCGTGGCATCGAACCGATGCCGGTGGAGTCTGAAACCTATGGCTGGCCAAGTTGGGGAAGAGACCAGCCCCTGCCTGGACCGAACCGAGGAGCAGAATCTTGGACTGTCGCAGCAGCAAGTCGAGGGCGAGGAAGCGACGGCGGTAGTACGAGGCTTGCGAGGGAGCTAAGAGGCCTCCACTTGTTGCAGCAGCCGCGAGCCCGGTGGCCGTTTTCCAAGCAACGCGCGCACCGAACAGGGTCGCGGCAGACGAAGGCGTGGTGACCAGGGGCCAGGCAGCGACAACAATGGCCTTTAAGCCAGCTCGGGATGGAGGAGGGCTTGAATTCTTGGGCGGCCAAATCCGGGTGGCGCAAGCCGCGGTGCAATTTGACGAGCTGCCAGCCTCCGGTCGCCTCCGCTTCGCGCCCACAGGTGTTGAGCCGACCAACATTCACAGCAGAGGTGAGGCAGCAGGGGATCATCGGCTCAGGAGGCGGGCGGATGTGGCCGCCAACATGGCAAGGCAGCGCAGCCGACATCTCCGGAGGGGTCAAAGGGACCGCAGGGCGCAGACGTGGCACTGGCGGCGGAGGCACATGTCCACGATCCAGATTTGACTGTGGCGGATGGGTGCTTGACGCAGGAGCCGTGGATCGAGGCGACGACATCGACGGGCATAGGAGGTCGGAGGGCACCGGCAGACGGCCGGAGGAGGCGCCGGTAAGGTGGCCGGGGGCGGCGGTTGGCGGAGATTGGCTGGCCGGCGCCGTAGTCATCGAGCGGAGCTTGCAGGAGTCGAGACGTCCTCGTACGGCCGGCGAGGAAGGCCACGGCGAGCGTGGCAGCCATAGCAGGGGCGGTGAGGGATGGGGCCGGAACGGTCGACGTGGAGGTGGGCGCAGACGACGGCGTAGCCATCACGGGCAAGGGGGTGCCGCGGGCCGGCGAGCATCCATATCAAGGGCTTCGAGGGGCCGAAGAGAGAGGGCGCGGTGGAGATTTCGGATCTGGTCCCGGTGGCAGCCGGGGATGCCGGAGGGCGGAGATCGGGCGCCGCCGCCAGGGGCGCTCACCCGTCGTCGCGGGAGCCCAGTTTCATTTTCATGCAGCTGGACCCTCGACAAATTTAATCAAACTTAAAGAGGTTTGACTTTTTAAAAAACCAGTGCATCTAATATTTTGAAATAGAGGGAGTAAAGAAATTATGAAAATCCAATAATACTAACGGCACAGCGAAGCACGCTCAACTCTTCTAGTACACATGAACTATGAACTATGGGCGATCACAACAATCTCAGAGAACTCACAACTTTATTTGCCAGTAATACGCTATAGCAAATACACTATCCGGAGTAATAGTAGTCACTAGTCAGGATGAACCACATGCGTCACGATCAAACAACACGACAGTTGAGTACTCTCTCCGTCCCACAGTATAAATCGCTTTTCAAACTATTATGGGACTTAGTGAAAAACAATCTTATATTATGGGACAGAGGGAGTAATATTCTACTCATTTGTTAGTGCTTCAAAGGACGAGAAAATGAAATTAACCAGAGCGGTTGCGGTCTCCAACTATAGATTCATGAGTCGCGCGGGACGGATTAGTTCGCCGCTGGCTTGAAGTATTTGAGCTGGCGGGTTTTGGTCCAGGACTGCTCGTAGACCTCGGCGAGGTACGACACGCTCTTGCCGGAGTCGTCCTCTGCGTCGACGAAGAGGCGGTATGTGACGCCCCCGACTCAATCGTGCACTAATCATACACGCAAACATGCACGATCAAGCACAGGGACTCACGGGAAGATATCACAACACAACTCTAACACAAATAAACGGAGATCCACAATATTACAGACCAGGGATCACGAGGATCCGAATACATAAGTCAGTCATACAAATAATATCACGAGGATCCAAATGGTCGCCGTAGGGCTGCCGGTGACGAGCTCGGCCATGACGGGGAGAGGAGGCTACGGTAGCGGGAACGGAGCGCAACGAGGGGGGAGGGAGGAAGGGGAGCTCACAGCGATCCTGCAGAGGTGCAAAGCGTGCGCGGGGAAGGCGTGGGGTGGCCGGAATCGACGGCGAACGGCGGCGGGGATCCGAGGAGGAAGAAGAGCTCGGGGAGGCGCTGCAGTGGCTCCTGGCTCCGGGTCGTTGGCGCGGTCCCCCCCCCCCCCCCCCCCCCCCCCCCCCCCCCCCCCCCCCCCCCCCCCCCCCCCCCCCCCCCCCCCCCCCCCCCCCCCCCCCCCCCCCCCCCCCCCCCCCCCCCCCCCCCCCCCCCCCCCCCCCCCCCCCCCCCCCCCCCGGGGTGCGGGGGGGAGGGGCTGCTCTTATCCCCAGCGCGCGCGGGACGCGCTGTCGAGCGGCGAGCGAGGGGGGCCGGGTGCGCACGCGTGCGGGCGCGAGGTGTTCGACAGCGAGGCAGTGAGCAGTGCGGGAGGTGGGGGATGGCGCGGAGTGGGCTGGGCCGCGCTGTAGCAACAGGCCTAAGTGCACAGTAGAGCTTTAGGCCTTTTTCTATTTTCTCTTTTTCTGTTTCCTTTTTAACTCTGTTTTGTTAATTGTTTGGGCACTAAATGAATTTTGTAAAAAGTGTGACCTAGTTCATAAATCACAGTGCATTATATTCTAACACCAAAAACTAGTTTGGGCAAAACATAATTTCATATTTAATTTAGATTAAATAAAAGGTTATTATAGGTGGTTGTTTGCTACTGCTTGATGTTGTTAGAGCCACTTATCCAATTCCAATAATGTTGGTTACAATTTTAGAATTGCATCTGGAATATTGGTTATCTAATGAACATTTTAGTTTCTGAGTTTGAACAACTTTTATTTTCCACTTTGATTTTAATTGGAGTTTGAAATGCACTATGATGCAAATGATGATTAGGCACTGTTAATCATGCTGACTTGTCATTATCAAAAGTGATTACCATGACTAATGACATGGGGTGTTACAATTCTCCTCATCTATCAAGAATTCTCGTCCCGAGAATTAAGAGGAAGACTGAAAGAAAGCGGGGTATTCTTCATGAAGACGATCCTCGCGTTCCCAAGTGGCTTCATCTTCAGAATGATTCGACCACTGAACCTTGAGGAATTTGATTGACTTTTGACGAGTCCGGCGTTCAGCTTGATCAAGAATACGGATGGGATATTCTGGATAAGACAGATCTTCCCGCAATTCAAGCATTTCATGATCCACAGCTCGAATAGGATCCTTGAAGCAGCGACGAAGTTGGGATACATGAAAAACATCATGCACTTGAGAAAGATTTGGTGGAAATTGCAATTGATATGCCACTTCTCCTCGACGGGCAAGAATACGGAACGGGCCAATGTAGCGAGGAGCTAACTTGCCCTTGATTCCGAACCGATGAGTGCCTTTCAACGGAGTGATGCGAAGGTAAGCTTGCTCGCCAGGTTGATAGACCATTTCCTGGTGCTTTCGGTCATAGTTGCTCTTCTGACGAGACTGAGCAGTTTTCAGATATTCACGGACAATGCGGACTTGTTCTTCAGCTTGCTGAACAATGTCCGGTCCGACGAGTGAGCGTTCCCCAGTTTCTGACCAATTCAGAGGGGTTCGACACTTACGACCGTATAGAACTTCAAATGGTGCCATCTTCAGACTAGCTTGATAGCTATTGTTGTAAGAGAATTCGGCATACGGGAGAGATTCCTCCCACTTCTTACTGAAGGAGATGACGCAAGCTCGATGCATATCTTCGAGCACTTGATTAACTCGTTCGACTTGACCCTGTGACTGAGGGTGAAAAGCGGTACTGAACGACAGATGAGTTCCCATAGCTTCTTGGAAACTTTTCCAGAATCTGGAGGTGAAGAGGCTGCCACGATCAGAACTGATCTCCAAGGGAACACCATGGAGTGACACAATTCGAGAAACATACAAGTGTGCTAACTGACTAGCAGTGATTGTCTCCTTATCTGGCAGAAAGTGAGCAACCTTTGAGAATCAGTCAATGACGACAAACATAGCATCATGACCCTTCTGAGATCTGGGAAAACCAGTAATGAAATCCATTTGGACTGTGTCCCATTTCCACTCAGGAATTTCAAGGGGTTGCAGAGTTCCAGCAGGCCTTTGATGTTCTGCTTTAATGCGGCGGCAAACGTCACACTCAGAAACATAACGAGCAATGTCTCGCTTCATATTAGGCCACCAGTATCTCTGACAAATGTCACGGTACATCTTTGTGCTACCAGGATGAATGGACAGAGGAGTGTCATGAGCTTCTTTCATAACGTGTTCCCTCTCATCCTTGAACTTAGGTACGAAGAGACGGCATTGGAAGAATAGGATCCCATCATCATCAAGATGGAACTCCGACGGCTTTCCCTTTTCGAGGTATCGCTTAATCCTTTCAACTTCAGAGTCATACCGTTGCATAGTCTTAATGCTGTGCTCTAAATCTGGTTCAACAACCAGGGTATTGAGATAACCCTGTGGAACAATATGGAGGTTCAATTTGCGAAGCTCTTCATGGAGAAGAGGTTGCGTTTCCTGAACCATATGGTTGCTGCAATAAGCCTTGCGACTCAAAGCATCGGCCATTACATTAGCCTTGCCAGGGGTATATGAGATATTCATATCATAATCGGCAATTGTCTCGAGCCATCTTTGTTGACGAAGGTTCAGATTTGGTTGAGTATATAAATACTTCAAACTTTGATGATCCGTGTATATCTCGCAACGGTTACCGAGAAGGTAATGTCACCATAGCTTCAGGGCATAAATAACCGCAGAAAGTTCAAGATCATGTACTGGATAATTTTCTTCATGAGGACGCAATTGTCGAGAGGCATAAGCAATCACCTTACACTCTTGCATTAGGACACAGCCTAATCCTTGACGAGATGCATCACAGTATATCACGAAATCCTTTTGGGAATCCGGGGGTGCTAGCACTGGGGCAGATGTTAACTTATCTTTTAGTGTCTGAAAGCTTTCTTGACATTTTTCTGTCCACTCAAATTTAACACCTTTGTGGAGCAGATTCGTCAATGGTTTCGTAATCTTGGAAAAGTTCTCAACGAATCGCCGGCAATAACTAGCGAGTCCGAGAAAACTTCTGACTTACTTAACATTCTTTGGGGGAGTCCAGTCAAGAATGGCTTGAACTCGTTCCGGGTTAACAGGAATTCCATCCTTGGAAATCACATGACCAAGATAGGTCACTTCAGATAACCAGAACTCACACTTGGAGAATTTAGCATACAACTGATGTTCTCGTAGCTTCTCCAATACAAGCCGAAGATGTTCAACATGTTCTTCTTCATTCTTGGAATATATTAGGATATCATCCAAATAAACCATGATGAATTTATCGAGGTAATCCATGAAGATATAGTTCATCAACCGGGAGAAGGTGGCTGGAGCATTTGTTAAACCAAATGACATGACAGTGTACTCATAAGAGCCATATCGAGTAACAAAGGCAGTCTTCAGAATATCCTCTTCGCGAACACGGATCTGATGATAACCCAACCTCAAGTCGAGTTTCGAGAAGACAGAGGATCCAGCAAGCTGATCATAAAGATCATTGATCCGGGGTAGTGGGTATTTATTCTGGATTGTGGCTTGGTTAATTGGCCGGTAATCTTGAACCAATCGGTTAGTTCCATCCTTCTTCCTAACGAAGAGTGAAGGTGCTCCCCAAGCAGAGGAACTGGGGTGGATGAAACCTTTCTTAAGTGACTTGTCGATTTCTTCCTTAAGCTCGAGAAGGTGGTGCAGAGGCATCCTATAAGGACGCTTCGCAATAGGGGTAGTGCCAGGCTTCAAGTCAATGACAAACTCGACAGCTCTAACCGGGGGTATCCCTGGAAGTTCTTCCGGAAAGACGTCTGGAAAATCTCGAACGACAGGAACATTCTTGATTCCTTCCAGAGGTGAGGCGTTCAAAGCATTCAGAGCATATATCTGAGCTTCAGCATCTCGAGTAATTCGGGCGGTGTAGTTCACTATCTCATCGGAGGGGTGAAGAAGTTGGATGACTTTTGTGGCATAATTGATCGAAGCTATATGAGCTTTCAACCAATCCATTCCGAGGATGAGGTCTATGGTGGAAGACTTCAGGATAATGGGCGAAACAAGGAATTCCAACCCTTTAATTTCAACGGGGACATTGTGTGCCATCATAGTGGTTTGACACTGGCCTCCAGGGGTGCGGATAACTACTGGCAGATTCATCTTTTGAAATGCAATGTCATGCGATAATGCAAATGCTTCTGACATGAAAGAATGCAATGCTCCTGAATCAAATAATACAGAAGCGGGTATTGAGTTAACGAGAAGGGTACCCATCACAGTAGCAGGTTGATCCTGGACTTCTTCAATATCAATGTTGTAAGCGTGTCCACGACCATGAGCAGCAGACCTAGTATTATAGTTGCAGGCCTGATTGTTGCCACGACCATTGCCACGGCCAGTACGAGGAAAAGCCAACTGATTCTGAGTCTGGCGGCAGTCCTTAGCAAGGTGACCTGGTTTGCGGCACTTGAAGCACAGATCATCTTCAGGACGAAGAGGAGCATTGTGTTGAATAGCTTGAGCTCTTGGCTGCCTCGGTGGTGGAGGAGGCAGACGTGGTGTAGCATAGTTGTTCTTTGGCGCAGGGGCATTTGGATGGAACACGTTGTTGGGAATCCAGACTCGATGCTTCTGTGCTGAGCCCGAAGATGAGCCAGCATCACGATAGCGCTTCTGCGAGTCCTTATGCTTCATCTGAGCGGTCTCAACCAGAATAGCCTTGTTCACAAGAGTAGAAAAGTCGTTGAAGTCTTGAGCAGCAAGGGCAAGCTCGAGGTCTGGGTGGAGTCCATTACGGAACTTCTCTTGTCTACGAGCATCCGTGGCAATGTCTTCTTCAACATAGCGGGAGAGGTCAAGAAATTCCCGTTGATAACCTTCGACAGCCTTGTTGCCCTGAGTGAGGTTGCAGAACTGGGTCTTCATCCGTTCCATAATTCCCTGAGGAATATAGCGGGCACGGAAAAGCAGCCTGGAACTCATAACAGGTAACGACTGTTCTAGCAGGCAGTGTACGCTTGTGTGTGTCCCACCATTGAGCAGTGGGACCCTTTAGGAAAAAGGCCGCGAAGGTGACGAAGTTGGCAGGGGCGACATTAGCAGACTCCATCTCGTGAGTGATGTCATGGAGCCAGTCATCAGCATCCAGTGGCTTGTCAGAGTTGCGGAATTGAGTGGGGTTGAGTCGCATAAACTCTGTCAAATTTATTGAAGGAGGGTTCTGGTTTTGGTTGTTCTGATGCGGAAACTGAGCCATAATCCCAGTCATAAACTGGCGGTTGAGCTCGAATTGTTGCATCATAGCTGCCATATAGTCTGGTGGTGGTGGGCGTTCAGGGGCACGACCACGACCACGACCACCTGGTCTAACCATCCTGCTAAGTATCAACAGGGGGTAGTTTAGTAAAAGAAATTGCGAGTGTTTAGCGACAAGCATGATGTAACTCGACAACAATTAAGCAGTGTAACAGATACATAACAGTAGTCAATTAAGACATACATATCCATACACAGAGTCGGGTACATGCGGACAGCATAACGGCGCAAATTCAAAAGCTAGACATGCTAGGCGGCACGCAGGCACGCGGTAAGGAAGTACACAACGAGACATAGCAAAGGCTACATCAACGTCGGGGAAAACCACTGAAACGGGGTAACTGCGAGTGCGGACGACGAATGTTCGTCGCGGAAGGATCTTGCACTCCATGTGCACTCTGATGCAGGACCCGGTCTCGAGCTGTACGAAGAGGTCCACGTGTAGGTGCGTGTCCTCCAACAGCAGGCCAATCAATACCAGCATACATCTGAGTCCTACACGGATACATGATGTGCTCCGGATGTATCTCTGCACGAACAGCGGGTAGCAAATGCGTCATAGCATCGTAGAGACGTGCTCGAGTGGCAACCAACTCGACAGCAAGAGCCCGAACAGTGCGATCCAGAGCCTGAGTGCACTGAATCAGAACGCGCGGGTCGTAGCGACGAGGCTCATACGGGGCACAGATAGCTGTGTAGTATCCAGTAGCATCTCCAGCAGGGGCATAAGGAATGTATCGAAACTCAGAGTCATCCAAGATATCGCCGAACTCTCCTTGGAGACGTGCGACAGCAGAGTAGGCGGCATCATGGACTGCCATCTCAATCGTCACGCCGATACCGTGGAAAAGGTGCAGCTCGGTGTCTGAGTCATCTTGCTGATCATAGATACGAACATCAGCATGGTACTGCTCCTGGTTGAACTCGCGGTAATCCTCGTAGACCATGTACTCAGGGTACCAGCGGTAGCCAAGTCTGGTCAGGAGGGCGATCAGGATAGCTGGAAACCCAGGGGCATCACGAGCCCAAGTGCGAAGCACAAGCTGTGTCGTAGGACGCGGTAGAAACAAACGATCCATCTGAAACAGAGGAAATTCAGGATTGTCAAATGACAATGAGAAGTTTAATAAAACTTGGAGAGAAAGGTTAAACAAAACAATGGAAAGAAAAATGATTATCAGACTAATCAGATCAATGACAGGGAAATCGCACAGATATCCAGCTCTCCGGGTAGGCGGGATTTACGAGATCCTAAGTGTCGGCGTTAGTAAAATTTTATTTAACCCGAATAGAAGAGAGATCAGAGTCCCAGAGTATAGACGAGGAATAAAAGATCCTAATACCACCCAGTTGGCGACGTGGGCCCGTAAGCCACACAACCAAGTTAGTAAAACAGTTTTCGGTTTCTAGACTCAACTTCGGCCAAGGAGTTGGAAAGGGGGATTCCTACAGGCAGTCGGCTCTGATACCAACTTGTGACTCTCCCGACTCAATCATGCACTAATCATACACGCAAACATGCACGATCAAGCACAGGGACTCACGGGAAGATATCACAACACAACTCTAACACAAATAAACGGAGATCCACAATATTACAGACCAGGGATCACGAGGATCCGAATACATAAGTCAGTCATCCAAATAATATCTGAGTACAGACATAGTTAGACAAGTTTTTGCCTTACGAAGGCTAGCACAAACAACGACTCTATATCGAAAGGCGTAGGCCTCCTGCCTAGGAGCCTCCGATCCTACTCCTGGTCGGCTGGCTCGATCCAGTAGTACGTGCCATCTGGACCCTCCTGGTAGTAATCTCCTGTGGTGGCATCTGGCTCCGGGGCTCCATCGTCTGATGTATCATCAAAGCGGGGTATGGGGAAAAGAAGTAACAAAGCAACCGTGAGTACTCATCCGAAGTACTCAGCAAGCAAGGATCTACACTACATATGCAACATTTTCAAAGGGGAAGGCTGTATAAGTGGACTGGGCTGCAGAAATGCCAGAATAGAGAGAAGGCCTAGTCCTATCGAAGACTAGCATCTTCAAACAGCTTCACAAAGCCACCATCTTGCAGCAATAGAAGAGAGTAGAAAAGCATTTTATTAAGCAAGCATGTTGAGGCAAAGCCTAGAGATCCCTCCTCGACTCCCTGCGAGAAAGCGATCCCAGAGCTTCAATTAATTAACAAGTATCCAGTTCAAGTAATAGATCGGGATACCAAACTGAGCGTCCTTTACCGTAGGACCGGCTATCGATAGATTATTCATCCCTGTAGGGGTGCACTACTGTTACCCAACACGCTCGATCAACTCTGGCCGGACACACTTGCTGGGTAATGCCCGGCCTCGGGAGATCAACACGAAGCAGCGCCCTACCTAGGCTCAGCAGAGAGGTCAGCACGCCAGACTAACCTATGCACCCAGAGGTCTTGGGCCATCGCCCTGGGCACCCTGCGCGTTGCGCGTCTGGCCGGGGTGCAGGCGCGACACTGAACTCGTCAGTGAAGTATCCAGCCCATTCCCAGCGATCAGCCCGCACGGTGAAACGTGACGTCTGAAGAGCTTTCGGGAGAAACGTACATCGCAGAGGGCCCCATAACCATTATCCCGCGTGGTGGTAGTGCGTATAGGGCACGTCAACCCACTCAGCTCAAACATCCAAATTCGATATGCTCATCTAGTAACACGCGGAGACAATCAGAGTTTCTGAAGCTCCGCCACAGTATCACACTCGAGTGCCCTTCCGGCACACCCAACATCATAGATCCCCTGCGGGTACCCACCAGGGTCTACCCGCCTATAACAACGGCCAAAGTAACCATGTGGTCATAACATCAAGGAGGAAACCCCGAGGAATCACCCTTGGTGGATTCCACTTGATGAAAACATCAGGGTGAACGTATGAGGCATCACCCTCGAGGTTCACACTGAGGGGTTGCACCACAGAGTCGTATCGGAAGTGGAGAAGGAGGAATCACCCTCGATGACCACGACCGAACAGCTACACTGCAGAGTATTCATCAGGAGTGCGTTACGAGGTATCACCCTCGGCACTTGATAGTAACTATGCAGAGTCGTACAACTAAGGGGGTGAAGTGATGTGTCGGTCTCTGGTCGACGATCACATTGATCGAGCCATCGATGATCAAATAGGGGCAACAAGGGTAAGGTGGTGGGGGTCACTAATGGTTCACTACCAACCTATACTAAGCAGTTTAACATAGGCAGGTAAGGTAATATTAAACAGGTTACAAAAGCAGGCTATGCATCAGAATAGGAGCAAACATTAACAGTAGCAAAATCTAATGCAAGCAGGAGAAATGAAATGGGCGATATCTGGATGCTCAAGGGGGGGGGCTTGCCTGGCTGCTCTGGCAAGAAAGAGGGGTCGTCAACGGGCTGCTCGTCTGTAGCGTAGTCGTACCCAGCTGCAACGTCGTCGGTCTCGGCATCTATCGAGAGAGAAGGAGGGGGAGAGAAACAATAAATTCACGGCAAAAATACAAACAGTATGCATGACATGCCTAAATGCTATGCAGAGGTGTTCTACTGCCTAACTAAATGAGTTAGTTAATTTAGGAATTTATTCGGATTTATTTAATTAAAGTTGAGCACTATTCATTTATTGAAATTGGTCTAAAAGTTCCATGTTCATCTAGCTAGGGGCATCTGACAGGAATACGAAGGGCGTATTCAGATTCATATCGAAATTCTGAGCAACTTTCATATATAAATTATTTTCATCGGAGCTACATATTATTTTATATGATTTTCTAAAGTTTTAATCATTTTCTGAATTTAATTATTTATTTAAATTTGAATTATCCAGAATAGTAAATGATGACGTCAGCATGACATCACCATGATGTCAGCATGACATCACCATGATGTCAGCATGACATCACCATGACGTCAGTAGGTCAAACCCGGCTGACCAGGGTCAAACCTGACAGGTGGGTCCAGTGGGACCCACATGTTAGTGACAGAACTAATTAAACAGAGTTATATTAAACTAAATAGGATTAGTTAGCATGTGGGGCCTACTGTCAGTGTCTGTTAATTTAACTAATTAACTAATTAGGTTAATAAACTAATTATCTATTTATTTTAACAGCTAATGGAGTGGGGCCCGCATGTCATAGACACAGGGGCGGCCACGTCAGCGCTGACCGAGGTCAACGGGGCCCAGTGGGGCCCAGTGGCAGGCGTGGGCGCAAGGAGTTGTGCCGTCGTCCTGGTGAAGCTGAGCAGCGTGGATGCGGACCGGCTTGATGACGGCGGCGGCGCCGCCCTCCTCGTCGACCTTCTGCAGGAGTGCCTCGCCAGAGCCGGAGATGCAGCGGGCCTGGGACGGTTTTTGGCACCGGGTCGATCCACTGGTGCCTGTCGACGTCGCCTAGGGCGCAGCCGATGGCGACGGTGCACTCCGCCCGGCTTCCTCCCATCGACGGCGCGACGACCCACTGCTCCGGTTGCTGTGGTGGCTCGTGCTCCTCCTCGCCGCGTCTCCTCCGCGTGCGGCGCCGACGGACTCCGGCCGCATCTAGGTTAGACGGCGACAGAGACAACAGCGTAGCAGGGCCGTGCGGGCGCGATGTGAGCGGAAGAGGACGGGCGGCGGCGGCATAGAGGAGAGGAGGAGGACGGGCGGCGACGGCGCAGAGGAGAGGAGGAAGACGGGCGGCAGCGCAGAGGAGAGTAGGAGGACGGGCGGCGGCGGCGCAGAGGAGAGGAGGAGGTAGGGTTACGGGAGGAGAGCCGCGAGGGGAGGACGGAGCGGGGTGCGCGTGCGCGGGAGGTGGCGGCTAGGTTTTGGCTTTGCTGCACTTATACGCCACCAGGTGAAATGACGGAAGTACCCTTGGCGGGCCACCAAATTTACAGGCGGTGGCATGGCGACTCTGAGCACTATTCATTGTAGCAGTGCCGTGCTCGATTGGATGGCCAGGGTCGCTCCATCCGGAGATCCGACGGACGGGATACGTTCGGGAGCGCGATCCGACGGTCCAGAATCCAAACGCTTGAGGAGGCTTCATTTTACCCTGGACTCTAACAATGGGACTAGATGGAAAGTGCGGCTTGCCGCACCCCGCACCCCCTGCCGGGTGCGGTCACATATTAGGTCGCGCTTCAAATTCGATAGGTTGACATGTGAAGAAACTGAGAATGCCTTCGTAGATAACATAACTGTGTCCAATACATGGCATCCGTCCAGACTGGACCAAAAGGCAGTGCAATCTGTTACACCAAAGGCTTAGCAGCATTTTGATTCCAAAAGTAAACCAACACAGTGAGTCGTCACAAATTAAATATGGTAGTTCAGTAATTATATAGACAAAGGGATCCATAAGGCCCCGTGCAATATAAAGAACCTAAGTAGCTGGCATGTAACCTAATATTTGATTGCGTTGTCGGGTCGTCCCGTTCTCAGCTCTTTCTTGACATGATATATAAATCTGTCACAATTATACAATTTAACAATGAAATCACAGGAAGCATTTGCATAATAGTATGAGTCCGATGATAATTATAAGCCGTTATAATGAAAGAATCGTCATACACCATTAATGTGGATACTAAAGAATAAGCTTTATGTAGATCATTAATGCCTAGATATCAACCACACCATCATTCACGCCACTGGCAAGAATATCTAAAGGGCTAAAACCAAATCTTTCAAAGTCTAAAGCCTAAATAGGAATCACGAGCAGACATTCACAATGTTAAAAGCATCTAAAAGATACCTTATATTGTAGACATTAAACAAAGACAAATTATATTAGGAGGTGCAGTCCAAACATAGTAAACTGTACACGTGAATACTTCATCGACGACTGAGTGCAAGACTGATATATTAAAAGAAGAAAATCACAGCTCCTCCAATAAAGAAACATGCTCTTTTGTCACCGCATTCCTCATATGATACACAATTCCCCTCCAATGATTGAACCTGAAGCCCCAAATGCTTACAGAAATATGGTACCTGAAGAAGTAGGAACTACAACATCCATCAATTGCTTTATGAATTTATATTGATCAGTTGCTTCCTATGAATGAATAGGCACAAATCATAACAAAGTTGACCTTGGAATAACAGCAATGCATGAAGCAACAATAGTTAGCAAACAAAGGAAGAAGCTGGTAACAATAGGTAGCACAGAACACTCGACACCATAAGGAAACCTTGCTCTTTATTACAGATAGTGTTCTGTGTGACCTATGCACCTTATCCTCTCATGAGCATTTTGTCAGACATAATATCTCATGATCATTTTAGTAAAAATCTGTGGACATTAATCAATCATATATATTAGCTGCAACGGACGCAGCGATTCGGTGCTCGAGCTCAGATGCTCCCGAAATCGCTGGCGTTCCTTCGTGACTTGGGATTCGCATATTTCGGTCTGACACGTCTGCGGCGAGGCAGCAAAAAATGGGCTACGGCTCGTATACGGTAGCGAACAGTGCGGGTATGTGGGCCCAAATAGTATTGGCGGATGGCCGGCCGTCCGAGGGTTTCCCTGGTCCTGCACCTGAGCCATACTGTTCCGAAACACCACAGAGAAAATCTATCCACCCCCGCACGCTCTCTGCCATCATTCATCCTCACTGACCAGTGGAGGCCGTCCCCGGCGAAGATCCTTCTACGACCAGGGGAGGCCATCCGGCGACGGTGAGCTCTTCAATCTCACCGCGAAATTCGCAGTCAGATCAGCACGTCCCGTCCCCTCTCGAGCTCTCATGCCATGGATCCACTTTTTCCGGCGGTCGGCGGCCAAGATCTGCAGCGGTGAGGTACTCTAACCGATGGTGGTGGAGGGCACGCAAGCCCTCCTGCGACGAAGGCGGCGTCATGTTCCTGCCCAAGCTTCCATACCCAAATCAGCCGCGTTGGATCCTGCTTTAGAGATGCCGTCTGCATACACTCCGGCGTTGCCCACCACCATGTTTCCCGACGTTCTCTGCTTGAGCACCAAGTTCTCCATGCCGATAGCTCTCTGCAAGTGAGTTCTCCACACGGGGGATGGCTGATGCCAAGTTTTCTTCTCTCTGCTGGTAGCCTAGTACTTTTTATCTCATTCTTGCAAGATCTTTTGTTAATGCAAGAACGTTTTTTTGGTTTGCACTCATTCATGCGTTTTTTCCTATAGAATTTGTGCTCGTGAACGATCTACTGATGTGTGGATTATTCTTCATTTGTTCATGTTGATCTTTGGATCTGTGGTGCAAATTATTTGTGCAGAGTTCTGTTGTGATGGATCATTCTTGACTTTTCTTTTTAAGGAGACATTTTTTAATTATCCGTGCTGAAAAGTTTAAAATGTGGCTAGCTGGTTGATGCTATATTGATCTGGACATCTGCATTTCGACAATGCGAAAGGAGGCCCTTGAACTGTGCGGCAGCTAGTTGAGGTGCCTGCTGTACTTAAGCTCTAATTATACAGGAAAAATGTAACCATTAATCGTGTGTTTGTGATGCTAACTCGATTAGCCAAGTAATGGTTCTAAAAATTGTTTTCTCCAATGTTCTACATGAGCTTGAAGCTTTTCCAAAAAATACTGAATTTGGTTGGACCCTTAATCTTCCATATGTGGGTATGTTCTGCAAAACTTCGCCTGTCCTCCTAAAATCATGCTTTATTGGTCTCAGTTGTGCATTTGTGCTTGTGATGATGCTTTCATGTTAGCATTTGTGCCAGTCTCATAGTGGAAAATATGACGCTTTTCCTTGAAAACCAGTAACAGATTATACTATGAAGACTCTTTCGCTCTTAATCATGATATGGTCATGTCCCAGTTTATATAGTAACAAAAATCGCCAAGGATGAAAGGCTGTGGAGGAAGATGTAGCTCAGGGCATCTGTCCAGTGGCGTTCCAGATTTCTATTAAATGCGGTCAGGAGCATCGAGGTGATGGATGTGCTTAGTGGGATCCACCATTATCAAATGTTTTCACATGTCAGACATGAAAAATCAAAATACCATCAGAATACACTGCCAAATACACTGCAGTTCACCTATCCCAAGTTAGTTGTGCGGCTGTGATTTCAGGAGCAGATGAGCTCGAGCGCCGTTTTGCATTTCCCCAACAAAAGAGATAACCACCTTTTCTCCTCTACTTGGACTAGCTGAGGGTACTACAAATGCAGCAGTGTGCAACCGTGAGGGGCTGCCAACTGAAGATCAACAAAAGATTCATTTCAAATTTACTTGTGAGGCAATTATGTCGCAGAAGTAACGTGTGCACAAGCACAAAATATATGTAATATTATCAGTATTACCCATATGCCTTAACATAACATGCTAAAATTGCCAAAAAGGGCCACAGAAAAAAATATCCTTGGCATACTTATAGAAAGTATTTGGCAAGTAACCAAAAAAAAAAAAAAAACTGGTGTAAATATGCAGTCTGACTACAATCATACTGCAATTATGTATCGCATCTACTCTTTACTCTCTCATGATGAGTATCATCCATTAAATCCCATGATACCTTTTGCTACTAACAAAGTAAATTGGTGGAAGATTAAAATAATATAAAATGCATATGACAGTTCCATTGGACCATGTTCTAAAATAGCTGAGTTTTAAACCCTTTGCAAACTGGTGCTGGTAGTATATCTGAGATTGCGCCTAGTTATGAATAAACTATTTACTGGATTCAATTGTCTCACTTGCATAAAGGAGGTGTATATGACTGAAAGGAGAAAGGGCAGATATGACTTTTTTAGATAAATCAAACCAAGACACCTTAAACTTAAACAATTCGTCAAAACTTGGATCGTGAGAGCAAACACAACGCAACATAGCTGACACAAAATATAAAGAAGTTAGCATGCATCCAACATTGCAGTACCTTATGGCATTTCCTCATCTCATGGTTGAATGAAAATCATCATATGTATATATCTATATATGCAGCAACAGATGACTCTACCCTCTGGTAATCTCTTATAATCAATTCATCAGCTCACTAATACTCATATATAGATAACAACAGAGCTATGCATTCCTCGACTAAATATTCATATATAGACAGTGGGATGCCCGGTTGTAGAGGGAAATCACAGTCATGATGCTATAGGAAACCAAGGCCCAACCTGTACTACCTTTCTGCTCGCCTACAACCATACTTGAGTAGACGAATGGGCAAGCCAGCAAGAGAGACGAGCGCAGAAGACGACGCCCCTCGACAATCCACTATCAGCAACCAATCCATGAACAAATACACCTGCAAAAAACTGAATGTTGGTATCCACTATCTGCAATCTGATGGCAAGTCAACCTCATGTTTGCCAGACATGTCAATTGTGTGAATAAATATTAAAAGGCATGAACCTTATGCAAACCGGATACCAAACGGAACCTTGTACCAAACTGATACTTGGATATATTTAATCAATATAACTGACCTTCGCATGGTAAAGAAGGAAATGACATATATATATATGAACTGCGAGAGTTTCTCCCTGTTTCAGATCTACAGACATCTGCACGCATTGAAAAGAAGAACTTGAGACAGGTTCATGATATTGGTGCTGGCAGCCAAAATATTAATAAGTAGGCCAATAATGAGTAGGCCTCAATCCTTGCAATTTTTTGAGAAGCATTGTTCAGTGTGAGATGAGCTCATGAATTCAGTTAATAATGACGGAGAAGTAGAGAGAAGGATGGGGCTTTGAGGAGGGAGGGACGGACTGACAGGGCGATCCAGAAGACACCGACGAGGGGAACGACGCCCCATAGCAGGCCGCAGGCGCCCCACCACCTGCCGGATCCGGTGCACTGCATCCAGCAGAATCCCATGACGGCGAATTGGAATCCCATGGAGTAGCGATGGTTTGGTCGTTCAGGAGCTAGGAGATGCGGCGGCAGCAGTAGTAGCGGGAGGTCCGGGATGAACCTTCTCCATGGCTTCACGGTGACTCCAGATCCAGTGACCAGATGACCAAACCCCAGATCCAATCCTGCGCAGTAGTACAGATATCTTAGTTTCATTGAGTCATTTCCAATCGACATTAAACTGCAACAACACTACAGGTACAACAAACTCAAGACAAAAATTATAGATCCTAATCAACTCAGAAACATAAAGCTATCAGAATAGCCATTGATTATAATGGAGAAAGGTTATTTATACATTTGCATATCTTCACCATTTGAGCCAGTTCCTTCCATGTCTCCTCCCCCTCCTCTTGCATCTGGATATTTATTGGTCACCTGCATCATGTTTTTGTCCTGCTTAACTCTCCAGCTTTCAACTCTTTCCTTCCAGTCAACACTGTTAAGCCCATAGGAGTTCAAGTCCTTCGAAGGGTCCACAATCCTCACAGGAACTGATAACATTAGAGAAATGTTAATATTTTCATCAGATGAGCAGACAAATTCTCCAAAAGAAACTATTTATGATAGATAATAATATACCTGGGACACTTGGATCGACATAGCTTGATGTTGGCCTGCAGATAGAGTGGCGATCAGGGGAAGCATCAGGGATTTCCCTGGAGATCTGAAAAAGATTTTCAAAGCATTAATGCACAAGAGCAAGGAATTCTTACAAAAACAAACTCAGATTTCATCGATGCATGAAAAAGCCAAGTGTCTAAATGATAGGTATTTACCTGTTGTCCACTTGTCAGACAAGGAATACGATGATGAGGTTCATGACGAGAGGATGAAGACAAATCAACGTCTTCTCCTTCACCCTGCAGCTACCACTCTGGACCTTTGCCATTCCCTTGCTTGTAGTTGAACTCACTGTCCAGGTCATCAACATCTTCTTCCTCCTCATCTCCCGGAACTCGGGGGCTACCTGAATTTTGTCAACAAGTGATGTATACATCAATTAGCATGATTTATAAATAAAAAACATAAGAGTATGAGGTGGATGGGTTTAATTTTATATGTCGAGCAACAAGTAGTATACCACTACTTTGGCCCATATTAAAGGAAGCACAAAGCAGACTTCCATATGCAATTCTCATACAGATCACGTAACAAATCAACATGTTGTATAGAAGCAAACCTTTCAGCCTCTTGTATCTAGTCTTGCACTGAGGACAACATTTGACCCCATCCTTGCGTTCATACTCATAGCAAGGGTGGCAGACCGGGAAGGCGCACTCATTGCAGGCGACAAAGACATCGCCGGTGGCCGAAACGCCAACAGTGTCACCACATATCTGGCAGCCCTGACCACCCGCGCCTTTTACCTCCTTACCCTACATCAGTAAGATCAAAACAAGGTCAGCACACACACCCGTACGAAATTACACAGCTTGCCAGGAGACACAGCAATCCCCCATGTACCATAACTGATCAGCAATTAGTCATCTTCTTGGCTTAAAGTTGAAACTATGATCCAAAATCGGGAATGGCATGAATCGCACGATGTTAAGGTAAGGTAGGCTCATCAGTGAATACTGAACATGGTCCCAATATATCAGTGAGGTCTGGAACAGATAAACCCATGTCATGAATGGCATGGTATTGAACGGAACAGTTTGTGTGGGTGTGTCGGTTGTAGGGGATACGGATAACCCCGATGCTGAACATCACCTAATTGCTCCACCGCTCGTCAATTCCTCACATGAACGGGGCCACCATTAATGGACAGGGGAAATGCGGCAAAACTACGAATCCAACACACGAGCACCCCGACAGATTCATGCGTAATCGGGGGGAATTCGAGCCGTTACACCTAACACCGCAACCGAGATCCACCGACTCACGTTTCGCACCAGATCCACTGACGCGCGGACACGCGCACAGCATGAACGAGCCATGACGAACAGAAATGGCACCGACAAGCACTAAGGTAGGCAGGAAAAGAGAGGGGAGACAAACGTACCGGGGCGGGCGCGTCGCCGTCGTGCCGGATCATGACGAACTCATTGCGATTGTGCGACCCCGCGTGAAGGAAATATGCCCTAGAGGCAATAATAAAGTCATTATTTTATATTTCCTTATTCATGATAAATGTTTATTATTCATGCTAGAATTGTATTGATCGGAAACCATAATACATGTGTGAATACATAGACAAAACACCGTGTCCCTAGTAAGCCTCTACTAGACTAGCTCGTTGATCAAAGATGGTTATGGTTTCCTAACCATGGACATGAGTTGTCATTTGATAACGGGATCACATCATTAGGAGAATGATGTGATGGACAAGACCCATCCGTTAGCTTAGCATAATGATCGTTCAATTTTATTGCTATTGCTTTCTTCATGTCAAATACATATTCATTCGACTATGAGATTATGAAACTCCCGGATACCGGAGGAGTGCCTTGTGTGCTATCAAACGTCACAACGTAACTGTGTGATCATAAAGATGCTCTACAGGTATCTCCGAAGGTATTTGTTGAGTTGGCATAGATCGAGACTAGGATTTGTCACTCCAAGTTTCGGAGAGGTATCTCTGGGCCCTCTCGGTAATACACATCATAAGCTTGCAAGTAAACGACTAAGGAGTTGGTCACGAGGTGATGTATTATGGAACAAGTAAAGAGACTTGCCGGTAACGAGATTTAACTAGGTATGAAGATACCGACGATCGAATCTCGGGCAAGTAACATACCGATGGACAAAGGGAATTACGTATGTTGTCATAACGGTTCGACCGATAAAGATCTTCGTAGATATGTAGGAGCCAATATGAGCATCCAGGTTCTGCTATTGGTTATTGACCGGAGAGGTGTCTCGGTCATGTCTACATAGTACTCGAACCCGTAGGGTCCGCACGCTTAACGTTCGTTGACGATATAATATTATATGAGTTATGTGATTTGGTGACCGAATGTTGTTCGGAGTCCCGGATGAGATCACGGACATGACGAGGAGTCTCGAAATGGTCGAGAGGTAAATATTGATATATAGGACAATGGTATTCGGACACCGGAAGTGTTTCGGGGGTCACCGGGTACTTATCGGGTCACCAGAAGGGGTTCGGGGCACCCCCGGCAAAAGATATGAGCCTTATGGGCCAAGAGGGAAACACACCAGCCACAAGGGGCTGGTGCGCCCCCCATATGGGCCGGTCATGGTGGAGAAGGAAAGGGGAAGGAGGAAAGGAAAGAAAGGGAATAGGATTCCCCCTTCCTTCCACCTCTCCCCCCTTTCCTTCCCCCTTCTTCATATAAGGAAAGGGGGGTGCAGGGCAAGGCAGCAGCCCTAGGGCTGCCGCCAGGTCTCTTGGGGCGCCCTAGGGGCTGCCTCCTCCCCTCCCACCTATATATATGTGGGGAGGGAGTGCCACACAGGGACACAACATTGTCTTAGTCGTGTGCGGCGCCCCCGTCCACCGTTTACTCCCTCGATCATATTTTCGTAGTGCTTAGGCGAAGTCCTGCGGAGATCACTTCGCCATCACCGTCACCACGCTGTCGTGCTGACGGAACTCATCTACTACCTCGACGTCTTGCTGGATCAAGAAGACGAGGGACGTCACCGAGCTGAACATGTGCAGAACTCGGAGGTGCGTACGTTTGGTACTCGATCGGTGGAGCGCGAAGAAAGTTCGACTACATCAACCGCGTTGTGAAACGCTTCCGCTTACAGTCTACGAGGGTACATAGACACACTCTCCCCCCTCGTTGCTATGCATCTCCATGGATAGATCATTGCGTGTGCGTAGATTTTTTTTTGTTTTCCATGCAACGTTACCCAACAGTGGCATCAGAGCCAGGTCTATGCGTAGATGATATGCACGAGTAGAACACAAAGAGTTGTGGGTGGTGATAGTCATACTGCTTACCACCAACGTCTTATTTTGATTCGACGGTATTGTGGGATGAAGCGGCCCGGACCAACCTTACATGTCCACGTACATGAGACCGGTTCCACCGACAGACATGCAACTAGTTTTGCATAAAGGTGGCTGGCGGGTGTCTATTTCTCCTACTTTAGTTGAATCGAATTTGACTACGGCCGGTCCTTGAAGAAGGTTAAAACAGCAAACTTGACGAAACACCGTTGTGGTTTTGTGCATAGGTAAGAACGGTTCTTGCTAGAAGCCCGTAGCAGCCACGTAAAACTTGCAACAACAAAGTAGAGGACGTCTAACTTGTTTTTGCAGGGCATGTTGTGATGTGATATGGTCAAGACATGATGTGATATACGTTGTTGTATGAGATGATCATGTTTTGTAAGTTATCGGCAACTGGCAGGAGCCTTATGGTTGTCGCTTTATTGTATGAAATGCAAACGCCATGTAATTGCTTTACTTTATCACTATGCGTTAGCAATAGTTGTAGAAGCAATAGTTGGCGAGACGACCACGACACAATGATGGAGATCAAGGTGTCGAGCCGGTGACGATGGAGATCATTACGATGCTTTGGAGATGGAGGTCAAAAGCACAAGATGATGATGGCCATATCATGTCACATATCTTGATTGCATGTGATGTTTATCTTTATGCATCTTATTTTGCTTAGAACGGCGGTAGCATTATAAGATTATCCCTTCACTAAATTTCAAGGTATAACTGTTCTCCCTAAGTATGCACCGTTGTGACAGTTCGTCATGTTGAGACACCACATGATGATCGGGTGTGATAGACTCTACGTTCACATACAACGGGTGCAAGACAGTGGGGGGGGGGGGGGGGGGGGGGGGGGGGGGGGGGGGGGGGGGGGGGGGGGGGGGGGGGGGGGGGGGGGGGGGGGGGGGGGGGGGGGGGGGGGGGGGGGGGGGGGGGGGGGGGGGGGGGGGGGGGGGGGGGGGGGGGGGGGGGGGGGGGGGGGGGGGGGGGGGGGGGGGGGGGGGGGGGGGGGGGGGGGGGGGGGGGGGGGGGGGGGGGGGGGGGGGGGGGGGGGGGGGGGGGGGGGGGGGGGGGGGGGGGGGGGGGGGGGGGGGGGGGGGGGGGGGGGGGGGGGGGGGGGGGGGGGGGGGGGGGGGGGGGGGGGGGGGGGGGGGGGGGGGGGGGGGGGGGGGGGGGGGGGGGGGGGGGGGGGGGGGGGGGGGGGGGGGGGGGGGGGGGGGGGGGGGGGGGGGGGGGGGGGGGGGGGGGGGGGGGGGGGGGGGGGGGGGGGGGGGGGGGGGGGGGGGGGGGGGGGGGGGGGGGGGGGGGGGGGGGGGGGGGGGGGGGGGGGGGGGGGGGGGGGGGGGGGGGGGGGGGGGGGGGGGGGGGGGGGGGGGGGGGGGGGGGGGGGGGGGGGGGGGGGGGGGGGGGGGGGGGGGGGGGGGGGGGGGGGGGGGGGGGGGGGGGGGGGGGGGGGGGGGGGGGGGGGGGGGGGGGGGGGGGGGGGGGGGGGGGGGGGGGGGGGGGGGGGGGGGGGGGGGGGGGGGGGGGGGGGGGGGGGGGGGGGGGGGGGGGGGGGGGGGGGGGGGGGGGGGGGGGGGGGGGGGGGGGGGGGGGGGGGGGGGGGGGGGGGGGGGGGGGGGGGGGGGGGGGGGGGGGGGGGGGGGGGGGGGGGGGGGGGGGGGGGGGGGGGGGGGGGGGGGGGGGGGGGGGGGGGGGGGGGGGGGGGGGGGGGGGGGGGGGGGGGGGGGGGGGGGGGGGGGGGGGGGGGGGGGGGGGGGGGGGGGGGGGGGGGGGGGGGGGGGGGGGGGGGGGGGGGGGGGGGGGGGGGGGGGGGGGGGGGGGGGGGGGGGGGGGGGGGGGGGGGGGGGGGGGGGGGGGGGGGGGGGGGGGGGGGGGGGGGGGGGGGGGGGGGGGGGGGGGGGGGGGGGGGGGGGGGGGGGGGGGGGGGGGGGGGGGGGGGGGGGGGGGGGGGGGGGGGGGGGGGGGGGGGGGGGGGGGGGGGGGGGGGGGGGGGGGGGGGGGGGGGGGGGGGGGGGGGGGGGGGGGGGGGGGGGGGGGGGGGGGGGGGGGGGGGGGGGGGGGGGGGGGGGGGGGGGGGGGGGGGGGGGGGGGGGGGGGGGGGGGGGGGGGGGGGGGGGGGGGGGGGGGGGGGGGGGGGGGGGGGGGGGGGGGGGGGGGGGGGGGGGGGGGGGGGGGGGGGGGGGGGGGGGGGGGGGGGGGGGGGGGGGGGGGGGGGGGGGGGGGGGGGGGGGGGGGGGGGGGGGGGGGGGGGGGGGGGGGGGGGGGGGGGGGGGGGGGGGGGGGGGGGGGGGGTTGAACGTCTGGCAAGCTCGATCTGATGACTACTCAATAGTTCAGTGTGTCATGCTTTACGGCTTAGAACCGGGACTTCAAAGACGTTTTGAATGTCATGGAGCATATGAGATGTTCCAAGAGTTGAAGTTAATATTTCAAGCAAATGCCCGGGTTGAGAGTTATGAAGTCTCCAACAAGTTCTATAGCTGCAAGATGGAGGAGAACAGTTCTGTCAGTGAACACATACTCAAAATGTCTGGGTATTATAATCACTTGACTTAGCTGGGAGTTGATCTTCCAGTTGATTGTGTCATTGACAGAGTTCTTCAATCACTACCACCAAGCTACAAAGGCTTCGTGATGAACTATAATATGCAAGGGATGAACAAAACAATTCCCGAGCTCTTCGCAATGCTTAAGGTTGCGGAGGTAGAAACCAAAAAGGAGCATCAAGTGTTGATGGTTAACAAGACCACTAGTTTCAAGTAAAAGGGCAAGGGAAAGAAAGGGAACTTCAAGAAGAATGGCAAGCAAGTTGCCACTCCCGGGAAGAAGCCCAAAGCTGGACCCAAGCCTGAAACTGAGTGCTTCTACTGCAAAGGGACTGGTCACTAGAAGCGGAACTGCCCCAAGTATTTGGCGGATAAGAAGGATGGCAAAGTGAACAAAGGTATATTTGATATACATGTTATTGATGTGTACCTTACTAATGCTCGTAGTAGCGCCTGGGTATTTGATACTGGTTCGGTTGCTCATATTTGTAACTCAAAACAAGAGCTACGGATTAAACGAAGATTGGCTAAGGACAAGGTGACGATGCGCGTCGGGAATGGTTCCAAGGTCGATGTGATCGCCGTCGGCACACTACCTCTACATCTACCTTCGGGATTAGTTTTAGACCTGAATAATTGTTATTTGGTGCCAGTGTTGAGCATGAACATTATATCTAGATCTTATTTAGTGCGAGACAATTATTCATTTAAATCAGAGAATACTGGTTGTTCTATTTATATGAGTAATATCTTTTATGGTCATGTACCCTTGAAGAGTGGTCTATTTTTGTTGAATCTTGATTGTGGTGATACACATATTCATAATATTGATGCCAAAAGATGCAAAGTTGATAATGATAGCGCAACATATTTGCCCCCCCCCCCCCCCCCCCCCCCCCCCCCCCCCCCCCCCCCCCCCCCCCCCCCCCCCCCCCCCCCCCCCCCCCCCCCCCCCCCCCCCCCCCCCCCCCCCCCCCCCCCCCCCCCCCCCCCCCCCCCCCCCCCCCCCCCCCCCCCCCCCCCCCCCCCCCCCCCCCCCCCCCCCCCCCCCCCCCCCCCCCCCCCCCCCCCCCCCCCCCCCCCCCCCCCCCCCCCCCCCCCCCCCCCCCCCCCCCCCCCCCCCCCCCCCCCCCCCCCCCCCCCCCCCCCCCCCCCCCCCCCCCCCCCCCCCCCCCCCCCCCCCCCCCCCCCCCCCCCCCCCCCCCCCCCCCCCCCCCCCCCCCCCCCCCCCCCCCCCCCCCCCCCCCCCCCCCCCCCCCCCCCCCCCCCCCCCCCCCCCCCCCCCCCCCCCCCCCCCCCCCCCCCCCCCCCCCCCCCCCCCCCCCCCCCCCCCCCCCCCCCCCCCCCCCCCCCCCCCCCCCCCCCCCCCCCCCCCCCCCCCCCCCCCCCCCCCCCCCCCCCCCCCCCCCCCCCCCCCCCCCCCCCCCCCCCCCCCCCCCCCCCCCCCCCCCCCCCCCCCCCCCCCCCCCCCCCCCCCCCCCCCCCCCCCCCCCCCCCCCCCCCCCCCCCCCCCCCCCCCCCCCCCCCCCCCCCCCCCCCCCCCCCCCCCCCCCCCCCCCCCCCCCCCCCCCCCCCCCCCCCCCCCCCCCCCCCCCCCCCCCCCCCCCCCCCCCCCCCCCCCCCCCCCCCCCCCCCCCCCCCCCCCCCCCCCCCCCCCCCCCCCCCCCCCCCCCCCCCCCCCCCCCCCCCCCCCCCCCCCCCCCCCCCCCCCCCCCCCCCCCCCCCCCCCCCCCCCCCCCCCCCCCCCCCCCCCCCCCCCCCCCCCCCCCCCCCCCCCCCCCCCCCCCCCCCCCCCCCCCCCCCCCCCCCCCCCCCCCCCCCCCCCCCCCCCCCCCCCCCCCCCCCCCCCCCCCCCCCCCCCCCCCCCCCCCCCCCCCCCCCCCCCCCCCCCCCCCCCCCCCCCCCCCCCCCCCCCCCCCCCCCCCCCCCCCCCCCCCCCCCCCCCCCCCCCCCCCCCCCCCCCCCCCCCCCCCCCCCCCCCCCCCCCCCCCCCCCCCCCCCCCCCCCCCCCCCCCCCCCCCCCCCCCCCCCCCCCCCCCCCCCCCCCCCCCCCCCCCCCCCCCCCCCCCCCCCCCCCCCCCCCCCCCCCCCCCCCCCCCCCCCCCCCCCCCCCCCCCCCCCCCCCCCCCCCCCCCCCCCCCCCCCCCCCCCCCCCCCCCCCCCCCCCCCCCCCCCCCCCCCCCCCCCCCCCCCCCCCCCCCCCCCCCCCCCCCCCCCCCCCCCCCCCCCCCCCCCCCCCCCCCCCCCCCCCCCCCCCCCCCCCCCCCCCCCCCCCCCCCCCCCCCCCCCCCCCCCCCCCCCCCCCCCCCCCCCCCCCCCCCCCCCCCCCCCCCCCCCCCCCCCCCCCCCCCCCCCCCCCCCCCCCCCCCCCCCCCCCCCCCCCCCCCCCCCCCCCCCCCCCCCCCCCCCCCCCCCCCCCCCCCCCCCCCCCCCCCCCCCCCCCCCCCCCCCCCCCCCCCCCCCCCCCCCCCCCCCCCCCTTTTGAAGAAGTTCAAAATGGATCAGTCAAAGAAAGGGTTCTTGCCTGTGTTGTAAGGTGTGAAGTTGAGTAAGACTCAATGCCCGACCACTGCAGAAGATAGAGAGAAAATGAAAGTCATTCCCTATGCTTCAGCCATAGGTTCTATCATGTATGCTATGCTGTGTACCAGACCTGATGTGTGCCTTGCCATAAGTCTGGCAGGGAGGTACCAAAGTAATCCAGGAGTGGATCGCTGGACAGCGGTCAAGAACATCCTGGAGTACCTGAAAAGGACCAAGGATATGTTTCTCGTTTATGGAGGTGACAAAGAGCTCGTCGTAAATGGTTACGTTGATGCTAGCTTTGACACTGATCCGGATGACTCTAAGTCACAAACCGGATACGTTTTTATATTGAATGGTGGAGTTGTCAGTTGGTGCAGTTCCAAGCAGAGCGTCGTGGCAGGATCTACGTGTGAAGCGGAGTACATAGCTGCTTCAGAAGCAGCAAATGAAGGAGTCTGGATGAAGGAGTTCATATCCGATCTGGGTGTAATACCTAGTTCATCGGATCCAATGAAAATCTTTTGTGACAACACTGGAGCAATTGCCTTGGCGAAGGAATCCAGGTTTCACAAGAGAACCAAACACATCAAGAGACGCTTCAACTCCATTCATGAACAAGTCAAGGATGGAGACATAGAAATTTGCAAGATACATACGGATCTGAATGTAGCAGACCCGTTGACTATGCCTCTTCCACGAGCAAAACATGATCAGCACCAAGACTCCATGGGTGTTAGAATCATTACAATGTAATCTAGATTATTGACTCTAGTGCAAGTGGGAGACTGAAGGAAATATGCCCTAGAGGCAATAATAAAGTCGTTATTTTATATTTCCTTATTCATGATAAATGTTTATTATTCATGCTAGAATTGTATTGATCGGAAACCATAATACATGTGTGAATACATAGACAAAACACTGTGTCCCTAGTAAGCCTCTACTAGACTAGCTCGTTGATCAAAGATGGTTATGGTTTCCTAACCATGGACATGAGTTGTCATTTGATAATGGGATCACATCATTAGGAGAATGATGTGATGGACAAGACCCATCCGTTAGCTTAGCATAATGATCGTTCAGTTTTATTGCTATTGCTTTCTTCATGTCAAATACATATTCCTTCGACTATGAGATTATGCAACTCCCGGATACCAGAGGAGTGCCTTGTGTGATATCAAATGTCACAACCTAACTGGGTGATCATAAATATGCTCTACAGGTATCTCCGAAGGTATTTGTTGAGTTGGCATAGATCGAGACTAGGATTTGTCACTCCGAGTTTCGGAGAGGTATCTCTGGGCCCTCTCGGTAATACACATCATAAGCTTGCAAGTAAACGACTAAGGAGTTGGTCATGAGGTGATGTATTACGGAACGAGTAAAGAGACTTGCCAGTAACGAGATTGAACAGGTATGAAGATACCGACGATCGAATACCGGGCAAGTAACATACCGATGGACAAAGGGAATTACGTATGTTGTCATAACAGTTCGACCGATAAAGATCTTCGTAGAATATGTAGGAGCCAATATGAGCATCCAGGTTCCGCTATTGGTTATTGACCAGAGAGGTGTCTCGGTCATGTCTACATAGTTCTCGAACCCGTAGGGTCCGCACACTTAACGTTCGTTGACGATATAGTATTATATAAGTTATGTGATTTGGTGACCGAATGTTGTTCGGAGTCCCGGATGAGATCACGTACATGATGAGGAGTCTCGAAATGGTCGAGAGGTAAAGATTGATATATAGGACGATGGTATTCGGACACCGAAAGTGTTTCGGGGGTCACCGGGTACTTATCGGGTCACCGGAAGGGGTTCCGGGCACCCCCGACAAAAGATATGGGCCTTATGGGCCAAGAGGGGAAACACACCAGCCACAAGGGGCTGGTGCGCCCCCCATATGGGCCGGACAAGGTGGAGAAGGAAAGGGGAAGGAGGAAAGGAAAGAAAGGGAATAGGATTCCCCCTTCCTTCCACCTCTCCCCCCTTTCCTCCCCCCTTCTTCATATACGGAAAGGGCCCCCCCCCGGGGGGCGCAAGGCAAGGCAGCAGTCCTAGGGCTGCCACCAGGTCTCTTGGGGCGCCCTAGGGGCTGCCTCCTCCCCTCCCACCTATATATATGTGGGGAGGGAGCGCCACACAGGGACATAACATTGTCTTAGCCGTGTGCGGCGCCCCCGTCCACCGTTTACTCCCTCGGTCATATTTTCGTAGTGCTTAGGTGAAGCCCTGCGGAGTTCACTTCACCATCACCGTCACCACGCTTTCGTGCTGACGGAACTCATCTACTACCTCGATGTCTTGTTGGATCAAGAAGGCGAGGGACGTCACCGAGCTGAACGTGTGCAGAACTCGGAGGTGCCGTACGTTCGGTACTCGATCGGTGGAGCGCGAAGAAAGTTCGACTACATCAACCGCGTTGTGAAACGCTTCCGCTTATGGTCTACGAGGGTACGTAGACACACTCTCCCCCTCGTTGCTATGCATCTCCATGGATAGATCATTGCGTGTGTGTAGATTTTTTTTTGTTTTCCATGCAACGTTACCCAACACCGCGACCATTCCCCGGTTGGTCGCCATCTTTCCGCTGCCCGGCCGCCCTCTACTCCCCGCGGTGATGAACACGGGATAGAGGAGAAGGAGGAGTAACCGAGGGGAGGGGGCCGGCGGCAAGCGGTGCTCCTCTCGCAGAGCACCAATGGGGAGGGGAGGAGATGGGACTGGCATGAGGGCGAGCTGAGGCGGCGGCGCAGGGTTAGGGTTTGCAGTGGAGAGATCGAGAGAGGGAGAGGAATATGCGGAGGAGCGGCGGCTGGGCACGAGGATGAAGGCGACCAGGGCGAGCGGCAGCGGCGTAGCAGGGCCGTGCGGGCGCGGTGTGAGGGGAGGAGGACTGGCGACGGCGGCGGCGCAGAGGAGAGGAGGGGGTAGGGTTACGGGAGGGGAGCTGCGAGGCGAGGACGGAGCGGGGTGCGCGTGTGCGGGAGGTGGCGGCTAGGTTTTGGCTCGCTGCATTTATACGCCACCAGGTGAAATGACGGAAGTACCCCTGGCGGGCCACCAAATTTACAGGCGGTGGCATGGCTACTCCAAGCACTATTCATTGTAGCAGTGTTTTACCCGATCCGACGGCCAGAAACGCTCTATCTAGAGATCCGACGGCCTGGATCGTTTCATCCAGAGATCCGACGGCCTGGATCATTTTGGACAGCTAATCCGACGGCCGAGAATCGAACGTCCTGAGAGGGCTTCATTTTGTCCCGGACTCTTAACAACTAGATCGGGAACGCGCCTTGGCGCGAGGGTGCCGGTCCCAACGTTTTGATCAAGCAGGTAATGGTAAGTTAGTAGGAATCCAGATTTAGCAGATGCATTAATACATGATAACAATAAGGCAAAGAAGAAACACTCAATTGCGATATAAGCAAGACAAAATGATTCTCAGATTATAAGGCAAGATGAAGCTCAGTGTGTTCATAAGACCACAAAAGATATCCACTCACATGAAGTTCGATACGAAAAGCGAGAGTATAGAAGAGGAGGTAATAAGAGTAGGAACATAATAGAGGAGAGCCAATGACGGAGCCATAGCTATTAAGCATACTAATAAGTGGCGTCATTCATCTGCCAACGGCATGGCCAATCGGGTAAAGATCAGCACTATAATAAATTAGTAGGAAAGCAAGTTTAGAACATGTATTAAACAGGTAATTTTCTGGTTTAACAGAAAGAAGGAACATTCACTATATACCAGAAGCATGACATCATAGAGTTCACCACGACCATGAGATTATAAAAGCTAATCCGTTCCAGAAGCAAACATCATAGGTTCAGTACAGTCAAGAGATTACAAAAGTTAATTAGCTGACATTAAGTTCACTACCAAGAATAGAAACATAGAGAGCAAAAGCCAAACAAAGTGGCAGTGGAGATGGTAAAACTACGAAGCCATAGTTATGCATGCTAATAGATAGCTTGGTTCAACTGCCTTGTCGATTAACTCCATGGGTGCCATTCCATAACCTAATGTGAATAGTTCATGAGACATATGACCATAGAATGATTTTTGTATAGACAATGCACTTGTGATTCGGTACCTGAGCATATGGACAACGAGCGATGGTTTCCCCCTTTTAATCTTGAAGGCGAAGACACATATCTGATATTCATTCAGCATGATGCCTTTGACAAAATCTGATCAGTTGGTTGTTATTGTGGACCTCTTATTCGTACCCATCATCATTCTGACTTGTCTCTTAGCACCTCAGTGTTGAATCGGATCATCATGTCCTCAACTGGTTCATTGAGATGGTCCTTGAGACCATCTTTTGTAAAGCGACTGGAGAAGCACTGGAAAAGGAAGCATGCATTTGTCACAGTTAGGTAAAGAGAAGAAAAAATTTGAGAGTAAACACTTATTTTGTTATCTCCTTCACAATTTGAACATATAAAACGAAGAAACAATGAAAATCCATAAGAAAGGACAACAAAATTAAATGTTAAAGTAAGGGGTGAAAAACTAAAGAGTGGATGAGCAAACTGGAGGGTCCTGGCCACTACGACACATGTTGCCATGCTAATGAACAAACACTCCCTCGTATACATCAGGGGTTTGCATATGTTATAATCCGCTATCTAAAACAGTCAGGGCATTAACGTAACTTTTATTGGATGATTCAAAATGCGGTGTTGCATATACAGTAGCTAGAAGCTACTATGCCTAAACTAAAGAACATGAATCTGAGAAGTACAAACATATCAGGAAGCATTGGTACAACAGAAAATTGATTTGCAGTCAGTTAAAGGATGACATAAAAGACAATTTTGGCATCCAGTCCAAGATTGCATATACTTGTAAAGAACATGAATTAAAGCAATTTATTCATATAGCATGGATCCTTTTATCTGAAGTAGCTAAGCCCATGAAGTAAGGATCCGGATACCTCAGGGTGGAGTGGAAATGGCGGGGTCGACGGCAACGATTCTGTGCCCTGGCCAGGGACTACCATCTCCATCGTGACTTGGGCGACCACTGTGAGCACCATAGATACCTAGACAGCAAGATAAGTGGGCTGGCCTAACAATAATGTAACAACAAGAAAGCCATTTACCACCTTCAGAATAAATTTAGTAAGAACCAGGATAAATTATAACCAGCAACAATGAGCATTGCAAGGAAAAAAATTCTGGTGATCACTTAAGAAACACGACTCGCGTTTAGACAAGGAGACTTGGAAGAAGCTGGGAGCAATTGTTCCTAAGAGTGAAGTATCACATTCTCTATGATTTGAATTGCCTAATGGGATTTATATTGTAATGGAACCAACAACCCTGATAACACTCTTAAAACAATAAAAAAATTACAATATATTGCAATTTGAACAACTAAATGTTTTGAAAATTAGGTAATTTCTTAGACCACCCCCATATCAATTTGAATCACTAATTTCTGTTGTTTGATGGGAAGCACTGATTCAGAAGACATGACAATGTTTGATTTGAAATCATATATTTCTGTTATATATGCCAAGGCATCACATCTACACAAGTAAGGCCTGCGCAGTTTCTACTTGGTTCTTCTGCTCAACGCCCTCGTACAATGAACAACACAATGTTTGTTAGTAGCCAAAGGCTCTCCCAGAAAAAGGAAAAAGCATTACTACATGATCTAACATTCATAGCCACCATACGCGTGAATCAGACAATCTAGTTTTGGGGCTGCCGAATGAGCGCAACATATAAATGTGGCACTGAATATAGGAAGCATAAACAATGAACTGTAGCTAATATATGCGTCACAAAAGTATTCTAGTGCAGAACTACATACTCAAAGGTCAAAATTAAACTTCAAGTCACATTATCCTCAAAATAATGTATATTTGCAGTGAGTGGAGAATTAAATAACACATATGAGGTATGAATCTTTAGTTAAGAGAATAAATAAACTAACTCGTCCCACTGTGCTAGCAGACTTAGGTTGTGTCAATCATATGTACAGTCTACAAACAACTATTTTTGTAAGCAACACGAACTAAAAAGTACCACTGCCATACAGCTAAAAACTTAAAATGGATAGCAAAAACATAGATGGATTCCTCTAAAAAAACATGCACGGCTTGAACTCTTCCTCAAAATAATGTATGAAGTTAATAACACGTGCATCATTCAAGCTATCTATTTTTCAGATTGTTTAGGGTATTCTGCTAGCAAAAGAATTATGTGAATAATACAGAAAAGGATATGCTATATCAATGAAGAGCATATCAACACATTTAGGAAGAAAGGAAAGCTTCTCAATTCATATAGATCAGGTTGCCACTGTCATCTTCCTCCCTAAGCCACTGTCATCCTCTTCTTCACCAAGATGCCGCCACCAACGCCGTGCCATGGTACCAGAGATGGAAACATTCAGATTCAGTACCAGGCATGGCTCAAGATAATGAACAATCCAAGAAATCAATGACAGTTAGGCGTCACTTACTCGATCAAAACAACCAGAACTAAATGTTATTTTTGGGCTCTGGTCAGCCAAGCCAGGTCAAATGGAAAGAGGCCAGAATACAACTACTTCAATAGTGCAGTAACCATGTAAAGAAAAAGATACATAACTGCAATAGAAGAAATGCTAGATGAGTAATTTGTTGACGCCAAAATAAGATTATTAGATACATATCCATAATTATCAAAAAACATTGAAAGAAATCATCCAGTATAAGCTGGAATACATAGTACATCAAATCTAAAGGAGAAGCACCATAGATAATATCCACTGATTTTGATAATCAACAACATCGATATAAATCAGAACAATCTTTAACCATAGTATCCTATACAGCACCCAGAAAACAAAATTAGAACAACAGGTAAGAACAACAAGCTAACTGAGCAACAAATGAAACAAAAGGGGCCCTAGAATTAGATACAGTGCATTATTCATCATTGACAGAGTTTTGTTAGTCAGTTCTATTTTCTTTTGGAGTATAAAGGAACTAACAAATATAATATAAGAGCAGTTCTTTTTTCTTTGATAATATAAGAGAGCATGGGAAATCAAAGAGCTTGTTTAAGATATTTTTTCACATTAAGTAGTTCAGATAAGCCTAATCCAGAACTACACACAGAGAGAGAGAGAGAGAGCGAAGAGAAATAAAGTAGGTGCAGAAATAATTTAAATGTAAATACAGAAATAAAGTAGAAATAGAAGTAGAAGCAGAAATAAACTTTAGATGTAGTAATCAAACTAAGTAACTTATATGCCGGACCAGAGAAACCGACACAGGAAAACTAAAAAAAACTAATAGGCAACTACGCCTGAAAACAACACTTGTCTAACCCACTGTCAAAAAATGAAATGGTGTTGTGGAAGTTAACAAAGTGAGTTGCAGGTATATAACAAATAAATATTTTTCTGTCATGATCACATTATAACAGATACATTATAGGGTTGGCCCCATTTGCCAGGGGCATCTTAATTGTGAAACCTAATTATATTTAAACTAATAGGGCTGGCCCCTTTTGCCAGTGGCACAACCGTCCACACACACGCACACTGCACACACACACACACAAACAGCCGCTCGGCCATGGCTAGCACTCAGCAGTAGCAGCGACGGGCAGCGACGGCAGCAGGCGGGTCAGCAGTGCATGGAGCAGCAGCAACAACAGCGGTAGGAGCAGCAGCTAGCGGCAGCAGGAAACAACAGTAGCAGCGCCTAGCAGAACAGCAGAGGAGCGGCAGGCAAGGCAACCAGCAGCAGCGCAGGTGCCAGCGGCAGCAGCAGACGCACGCAACAAAAGGAGCACGAGGACACGGGGAGGGGGGATCTGGTGGTGGCTACGGTCTCCTGGGTTAAACAATGTACAATCATCCAACACACACCACTTCAATCATTTACAAACCTTCTCAACCTAAGAACCAACAGCAGCTCACCTTGCCTCATGTTGAGTCTCAAGGAGGGTGTCAAGGAGGCGAGGCACCCCAATCGCAACAGGGCGAATCAGAGGCAACCCATCTTAACTCGACGTCCTGGTCCTCCTTCAGGCAACCGTCAACGGAGTGAGCAGAAAGTAAAAAGTAAGATGGACAAACCAAAATGTTCCTTTGATGAAAATGCCCTTCTTCTTTCAGTTCATTGTACCTTGCATCTGGTCAGTTCACTGAAAATTAAAGTGAACATTAAAAAGAAAAAGGTTGAGAAAAGCGGTCGTCACCGAAGTACAAAATATAAATTAAACATGAATACAATGTATTTTATATTTGACTCTCAAACACATGCTGTTATTAAAGTAAAACAATAGAAAGGACATGTAGTTTTCGAACACATTCAGATTCAGAACAGATCAAACTGGTGGAATTGATTCATCATGGTATTGAGGCACATGTATCTTCTAACTACAGAACAGTTTATTTAGAAAATGCTCTTTCAACAAAATGATTAATGGATCATCACATGGACTGATTGTTAGCATGATCTGTCATCTCGAATGTGAATGAAAGAGTAAAATATTTTTCAAGATTGTTCACCTAAATTTAGGAGAAGTGCACTATAAATCAAGGCATCTTCAGATGCCTAATTGGATGAATATGTTCCTATGACCAAGGAAGTAGCAATAATATAACTAATATGATATATGCATACTCCTATCTAGGTATCTAAGTAAGATCCTAGGCAGTACGTAGAAGCAGAGGTAAAGCCATAACTAAATGGAAATCAAAAGCTACTGCATCTACAAAAAGTACAGTCCTGTGCCATGGGGTTTATAACTACTTAATGTTGGATATAAATAGCAAATATTAAAAAAATACCGATGTAACCAGTGTAAAATACAAAGCATGGATCTTTTTCTGCTGTAACCAACTTTGTTTTCGTAATATAGCAAGAAATAGGAAAACAAAAGTACTGCCTAGGATCTTACTTCAGAGGTCCCTAACCCTACCAATTAAACACATTTTCGCCTCCTGGTATGATGGCTTAATGAGATCAAGATGATTTCATTTAAATAATAGGTCAAGGAGTGCTCACATAACCAAGATTGGTGATTGGGAATATCTGGTGCATAATATTAGCATATATAGTTTACTGATGCATTTTTTTGTCCAAGAAGAAAAAGCTTAACCATTGCATCTGTGCTCCAAATTATCTATACCTCTAAAAGGAAATTAGGAGAAATCCCACCTCAAAGGTTCTGGGTGACTGGACAGCCGAGAATCCTGAATTGCTAGCCATTGACCTTATTGTATATTCCAAAGCTGCAAAGAAAGGACAACAGTGAATAGACCAACCAAACATTATATATATTGTAAGTAAAGAACTTTGATCATGTCATGCAAGTTCTATTACTCTCGGAATTCAAGCTAAGAGAAGAAAAAAAGCGTTCGCATATAGAATCATAATTTCATCCAAAATAGAAGAAAACCAAATATTCAAAACCCCGTATAAAACAACATGCAGACCTGCTCCTTGTTCTGAACCATCAATACACTTCTATCTAGAATTGTCTTTGTGCTTTGCAGATATAAAAATTATAGCATCTGAATCTGCATATCTGTATACATCTTTTTTTTGTATGGTGTACCAGCTCCTTGTTCTGAACCCAAGTGGCACTAAACATTAATATATGCACAATACCAAACCAAAGTAAAGGAAATTAAGGGGTAAATCAGCTAGCTGATGCAATAACCAAACCCCTGGCATAACTTTGATGTAAACAAACATGAGGCCTAAAAATCATATGGAAGATGTAGGATTCATGTTCAAACCCCAAAAACAATAGGCTGGCTAATCTAGCTCTTCCACTTAATAAACCCAAGAAAGCCTGAGACCTACGTCAAAATTTTCTTTCATGCACATGCAAGGGCCATCCCTATATAGCAGTTTCTTCTACTGAATCCCTATCTATCAAACGCCTCCTCCCATAAATAAATGCAACAGGGCTCTCCAATCAATCAAGCAAATGGAAGAACATGCTCCACCAAAGAGAACTGCTTTTTAGGGGAGCTATACACGCATAAAACCTAATAAGTAAAATAAATAAGGTGGATAAATTGGCTACCTGAACACCCAAATATAAGCATACTGATCAGGTTACGAACCTAGAGCAGCAAAACAATGTGAAATCAATAAAAGATTAAATTACTGGAGATAAACAAGGTAATGAAAAATAAAAGATGAACAATATCCAGAAAAGAAGATGATAGAAAATCAACACCAATTATTATAATGAAAGGTCAAATTTACGGATGATCAAAGAAACCATCTTGTTAATTTAAGAAAAAACAATGAAAACAACCTGTAGGAAGATAAGATCATTTCCTTGGTATATCTTGGTAAAACAGAAAGGTTGAAATTTTTGAGATGCAATAAATGTGCTCAACTTTATCATAGAAGGTATAGGAATATATAAGAAATGGGCAGTAGCAGATTCACAAAACAGCAATCATAAAGATACACCCTTTTACAAGAGATAGAAGTATACCTGCAATGTGGTCGTGGTGAACCTCAAAGATAAAGAATCGCTAACCAATTAGCCTTGCAAGCTCGTGATCTGCAATCTCTTCGTCCTCCCGCATAACATGACCATGTGAACCATGTAAAAACAAAGGAGCAGATGAAGATCATGTTTATATTTTTATATCCAACATACAAACAAACACCCCTCTTACTTGGAACCTAGCTAGACCACTAATTCCAAACAAGCCAGCCTTTCATGCACAAAGGAACAAGACCACCAGCATTCCATGCACAAAGAAACAAAGGGCATAGAGGTACACTCCACAAAACAAGCAAAGATAATAATACTCCTGCCTTTACCAGAATCAAGAAAAGAAAAAAGGCCATCATTGGCCAGCCCGCGCCGAGGTGGGATGACGGCGCCGGCGGATCTGCGAGCGCCATGACCGCCGTATGACCTGCTCGCTCTCCCTCTTCTCTTCCCTTCCCTTCTGATGACGGGAGGGGGAGGTTGCGGGCGGCGTGGTGCGAGGGAGATGAGAAGAGAGGTCCACCGCGGCGGGATCTGAGCGGCGTCGGCGGCGACGATGTGGGCGGGGCGGTGAGGGAGGGAGAGGTCGGGGAGAGGGCTGGGCGAGCGGGGGCTGAGATGCGGGAGGACGAGGGAAGGGGGCATTAGGGTTTGGGTGGAGGAGGCGTTAGGGTTAGGGTTTGGGTGGTGGACGACGGCGACGACGCCGGGGAAGTGGGCGGCGGGGGTCCAGTGGGCAGGGCGAAGGAGACGGCGGCGGCGTTAGGGTTTGGATGGAGGCGGCGTAGAGGAGGAGGAGGGCGCGAGTGCGGGGTGGGGAGCGGCGGCTAGGTCTCCCCACAGGAGCGGCCCGCTTATATACGCCTGTACGCGAAAGGACGGAAATGCCCTCGCCGGGGCACCAATTTTACAGGCGGTGGCACACCGGGGCGCACACTGTTCATTCAAACGGCCTCAGTTTTTATCCGACGACCGAGGGCGTTTGGGAGGGGGGTCGGATGGACGAAATCGCATCAAGCAAACGAAATGGACGGCTGGATCGCTCAAATCGCTGAGAGCAGCTCTAGCTCGACTCGTCTCATCTTTCTGGATGGGATGCGCAGCGCCTCGCACCGGCAGTATGCTGGGATGCGCGACAACTGGTCGCAACACCGCCTCTTCAACATCCCGGCGGAGACGTACAAGGGGCCTACGCTGCATATTTTAATGGACAAAAGGTTGCGGCACGCTTGTAACAGGTTGTATGGAAAGTCCGACCCTGGAATGCACTGAGTCCCGATGGTGGCCGAGGTTGCAGCGAGTACGGCGGTTCTTTGTCTAAAAAGACCACCTGCAGAGTTGAATTGCCAAAAAAGACCACCTCTAGAACAGATTGATAAAAAGGACCAGCTGCAGTGTGGCGGCAGGTGCGGCAGCCGACACGTGGCACCTGCCGCCACAGGTTTTCTCGTCCGCGCGTCAGCTGCAACGGGACGTACCGGAGTGGTGAGCCATGCCGCCACGCAGCAAGGCGGCAGCTACTGAGGCTGCGCGCGCCGCGACAGGCCAGGTGGGCCCTGCCGCCATGGCCCGAGGCGGCATCCGTTGCGTGGCAGCGGCGCCCTGTGCGTGGTGGCCATGCCGCTTTGTTTAATCGGTGCCGCTAGCGCAGGGCAGAGATACCGTCGGGCTGGGCTATTGTTTAGTGTAGCCGCGTACGTACGGCGGACTGACTCGAGTCGTATGAACTGCCGGCCGGAAGAAAACGGCTCTATCCATTAACCCAAGTACTAGTTTCTCCAAATTGATATGCATTTGAATGGGTCCGAGCTGCGGCTACCGCAGGGACAAGCAACAGTACGCACTGGGTGCCGCCTCTGGCAATGGCGGCACGGCCCACCTGGCCTGTCGCGGCGCACGCGCAGCAGCAGTAGCTGCAGCCTCGCTGCGTGGCGGTCCGTTCCGTTGCAGCTGATGCGAGAAAACCTGTTAAGCCCGGGCTGCCACCTGTGCCCGTGGCGGCAGGTGCCATGTGTCGGCTGGCGCACCTGCCGCCACGCTGCTGCTGGTCCTTTTTGTCAATCTATTTCAGAGGTGGTCTTTTTTGGCAATTCAACTCGGCAGGTGGTCTTTTTAGACAAAAATTCCAGGACGGCGGCCGAGAGGATGAGCTGAGACATGAATGCCATTCTGGATCCTTTCAAATGGATGGGATGTCTGTAGTTTGTGGTAGGCTAGCTAGATGTGTATTGCTTGTATATATATAATGTCACTTGTGAGGAAAAGGAAGAGCGCCAGTTGACATTGTAACTACGGATGTGCCTTTTGCTCTCGCTGGAGTCACGCGGAATGGAAATTTTGATGTCGTGTACGATGGAAGGCCTGCTAATTAATCTTTACGATAACAGTATTTGGAGCTTTATGGCAACAGAATTTGGAGGAGAATGCAAAAGTTGGGGTTTGAGTGAAAGAATGGTCTGATTTGCTGCCACTGGGTTCCTAACTTTCTCAGCATGAGTTATCTTATCATACGTGTCCAATAGCTTTATCCCTGGTTTATATGGCATCCGTTTCTTCTACATTTACTTCTCATGTGATCTAGCACTGATATTTCTTCTTTTTTCGCGAGACAAAAAAAAAGTATCGGTGCTGAACTTTCTTTTATTGGTTTGTGTGTGGACTCTGGAGATAATATGCTCATTAAACCAACCAAGTTCTATTTATTTATCAGATTTGCTATTTCACATCTAGGTGCAATATATTTATCTCACATCTAAGTCCTCCACCGTTGGATTGTTTTGTCTCTAGAATTCCTGCGTGGGTTGATGTCGCGGTTGTCTCGCGTCGCGCGTCTGATTGTTTTGATCACGATGACCTCGTCGGCAAATCCTATTTGGCGCTGCAGGCGCCGGTTAACGTGCATTTTCGTTAACGGGCGCCTGCAGCGCACACCACCTACCGCGACTTGGGCCGGCCCATTTAATTGTGTTCTCATTTTGATAAATCCCAAAAAAACAGTTAACTAGGCAGGATTCCAGCCGGCGACCTTATGGTTGCGAAATGCCGCCATAACCACCGAGCCATCCTTCGGACGTGACTAATTACCTTCCTATAAGTTAATTTACTTCTTTTTTTTTTCGAACGATTTTGTTTCGTTTTTTCTTTTTACATTTTTTTTCTTTTTTCTTTCTTTATTCTTACATTTTTTGATAAATGATAAATGCGCGAACTTTTGTCATTTTTGCTATTCTTTTGGTAAAATCTATGAACTATTTTTCAATTCGTGAACCTTTTCTGAATTCGATGAACTTCTATTTAAGTCAATGAACTATTTTTTCAAATTTGATGAATTTTTCTCAAATTCAACGAACTTTTTTCTACGTTGATGGACTATTATTAAGATCAATGAACTATTATCAAAATCAATGATTTTTTTTTCAAAACTCGTGAACTTTCATGAAAATCGATGAACTTTTTTTCAAAATTGATGAACTTTTTTCAAATGTATGAACTCTTTTTGAAAATCGATGAACTTTTTTCAATTTTCTTGAACAATTTTGTATTTCATGAACTTTTTCAAAAATTTCATGAACTTTTTTCAAACTCGTGAACTTTTTTTAATTCGTTAACTTTTCTGGAATTAGTGAACTTTTTCAAACTTTGTGAACTTTTTCAAATTTATGAACTTTTTTCTCGAATTAGTGAACTTTTTTCAATTTTCGTTAGCTTTTTTGAATAAGTGAACCTTTTCTTTTTGAAACAAATACGTGAACCTTTTTTTAATCTGTGAACTTGTAAATTTTGGAACAGCGCGGCTGCAACTGTCCTTAAATACTTCGCGGTATTATTCATCAGTGTAGTGATGTGGTTCTACTGGTTAACGAACTGTGTACAGCAGTGCAGCGACGCGAGTTCGACTCCTCGGCTCGACAAATTGTTATAGGGATTTTTTAGCTGCTGCCGCGTGTTCGTGGGCCGGCCCACTAAGGTGCCGCAGCGAGCGCCAGTTTGGTTCAGCGGCTATTTGACGCATTCTGCGTCCAATTGTCGACCTTTCGCACAGCAGCTAGCGATCAAGCGCTGACCTGGGCCGGCCCATCAACATTGTTTCAGCGTTCCGATTTTGGGGACCTTCTAGACTTTTCCCAGCCGGTTTTTTCTGCTTTCGGGAACTTTCTTGAAGGTTCCCTGAACCGGTTTTCTTTTTTTCTTTTTTCTTTTCTGTTTTCATTTTTATTTCTGTTCTTTCTACAGTGCTCTCCTGCACTTTTTTTACCTTTTTCTATTTCTTTTTCTTTTTTCTTTTTTTCCCTGTATCTTTTGTTTGGAACTTCAAATATTTGTTTCAAATTTCAAAATAAGTTTTCGTGTTTAATATTTTTTATAAATGTTCATAAAAATTAGTGTTTAAAAATGTTCATAAATTTTCAAAAAATGTTCATGCTTTCAAAATTCGTTCATAATTTAAAAAAAATGGTATTTCAAAAATTGTTCTCATTTCCAAAACTTGTTCATGATTTCATAAAATGTTCATGCTTCAAAAAATGTTCGGGAATTTCAAACAATATTCTCGTTTTTAAAATTTGTTTAACTCTTTCGTAAAAATGTTTGTTTTTCAACAAGAATCAAGAATTTCAAAAACAAATTGTTTTCAAAAATTTGTTCACAATTTAAGACAAATATTTTTCTTCTTTCTGCTGCTGTTCCTTTTACTTTTTTGTTTTTATTTTTTCCTTTTTGTTTTCCCTGTTTCTTTTGTTTGGAATTTTCAAATATTTGCTTCTAATTTCAAAAAATGTTCTCGTGTTCAATTTATTTTAAAAAAATTAAAAAATGTTCGTGTTTAAAAAATATTTAGAATTTTTTCTTGCTTACAAAATTCGTTCATAATTTCAGAAATTGGTCGTCTTTCAAAAATTGTTCGCATTCTCAAAATTTGTTCATGATTTCATAAAGTGTTCGTGTTTCAAAAAATGTTTCTGTTTTTAGAAATTGTTAATTTTCTCAAAAACTGTTCATGTTTGAAGTATTGTACAAGGGTTTCAAAAAATGTTCCCGTTTCAATATTTGTTCAGAAAATTTAAAAATGTTTATATTCTCAAATTTTGTTCGGAGTTTCAAAAAAATGTTCCAGTTTTCAAAAAATGTACGCGTTTCAAATTTTTGTTCAGAATTACAAAGAAATACTCCAGTTTTGAAAAAAAAATGTTCATGTTTTCAAATTTTGTTCCAGAAGTTAAAAAAATGTTCGTGTTCCAATTTTCTGTTGAATTTTTAAAAATGTTCGCATTTTCAAAAAAATTGAGAGTTTTTAAAAAAATGTGTTTAAAAAATTCATTATTAAAAGTTCCCGTTTTTTGAAATGTTTGAGTTTTTAAATGTTCGTGTTTCAGAAACATTCTCCTTTTTTCAAAAATTGTATCCGCGCTGGTTTTCGTTCTTAAGAACTTCGCGCAGCTTTATACTCCCTCTGTCTAGGTGTATAAGTCACCTAAGGTGGAGCAGCGCGACCTAGGTGGCTGCGGATTGGAAGAAGTCAAAGAATCGGACCGTAAATTCTTCCAATCACTGCGCTTGTTTTTTCCTCCTAAACCAAACGGAGATTAGCAATGAATCCCTAATTAATAGGGCTGCCGTTCCAGCCAACCCATGCAGGCCCATTGACGTGCGTGCAAACTAGGGTCAATCCCTCCCCTAATCAACGTGTTCCTTCTCTGCATGCATAGGCCACTCCTTCTCTCCCGCATTAACTTCCTCCCCCGCGTGGTTCAGCCAAAAAATTTGATCGCTGATGAACAAGGCAGCGAGGGGAACGAGGACGGAATTTAATGTATTGCGCCTAAGTGTTTTGGGAAAATCTGATTTTCATAAGGTGACTTACACACCTAGACGGAGGGAGTAGTTAACAATGTGTGCTAGCTCAACTGGTAATAGTACTTCTTTGACAACTGGAGGTCCTGGGTTCGATTCTCACAAAGTTTCGCATTTTTTTAGGTGCCCCGTGTGCGTCAACGCGCTGTTGGACGCAACGAGCGTCCAGTAGGAGCTCCCGAATAGGAGGTCCCGACAGCAGATCCTATTTGACGCTCGTTAGCGTCAAAAGGTCGTCCCTTCGCTCAGGGGAACATCTGGTTGGGCCGGCCCACGTACGGGTTTCGTGTGTTCCTCGTTCGCTGTCTCTTCCTTCGCTGTTTCCTGCCGGGTTTTTTTTGTGGCTTTTTGCTTCTGTTTTTTCAATGTTTTGTCCGGTTTTCAGAGTGTTTGTTCTGGTTTTTTTGTTTTGGTTCCATTTTCCTTTGGTTTTTCCTTTTTCGTTTTTTTCTTCTCTTTTATGTGTGTCATATAAAAAGTTCACTGTGTATTAAAAAAAATGTTCATTATATATTAAGAAAATCTTCATTCTATTTATGAAATAGGCACCACGCATTAGAAAATGTTCATTGTGTATTACAAAAATGTTCATCATACATTTAACAAAATGTTCACGATGTATTAAGAAAATGTTCAACGTATATTAAAAAATGTTTATTGTGTACTTAAAAAATGTTCAGCGTATATAATGGAAATGTTCAATGTGTATTTAAAAATTGTTCATCGTATATCATAAAAATGTTCAATGTGTATATAAAACTATTCCGCGTATATCACAAAAATGTTCAAAGTGTAGATAAAAATTATTCAGCATAAATCAGAAAAATGTTCAATGGTGAATTTTTGTTTTCTTTTTCTGCTGCTGCCCTTATAGTTCTTAAAGGTTCGCGCAGCATCTAATCACGAACGGTTAGCTGCTGTAGTGGTAAAGATCAGGTACTCACGATCGTGGGGTTGTCAGTTCGAATCCTCAATGGGACATCTTTTTTTTTATATATATTTTTATGACGACACCGAATGGGCCGGCCCATTCAGAGCGCGCGCCCTGCGCGAAACCTCGTCGATTTGACGCTAACGAGCGTCAGCTAGGAGGTCTCGGTCCCGACCTTGTCTCATTGACCCGCATCTGGATCGCTACGTTCCTCGTAGGGCCGGATGCTTTTTGTGTTGTCCCACATCAGGCCTGCTTTAACGTTTTTTTTGGTGAGAAACTGGCCTGCTTTTACGTGGGCTGCAGCACACGAGATGTTGTCCCTGCTGTCCATGTGATTTTTTATTCTTTTTTTGCATCTACTAATGTTTCTTGATTGAGACAAAATACTATATATCCAAATCAGTGAGTACGGAGGTACATTCTGCTTGTGGTTCTGGTTGTGTTTTAAGCAGACCCCTTTTTTGTGTGTGTTTCGGTTGTGACACGGTAATTTGCATCATACAAATGAAATTGTGTGTTTCAATTGTGACCCCATTTTTTTCATTTTGTTATGAGTGTTTTTGTGTTTTCTGTATATTTTAATGTGTTTTTGTTTCTAAATACTATTATGATTTTTTTTACTCTTTCTTTCTTTTCTCTATTATCCATGTCCATTCTTTCTTTTGATTTTTTCTATTTGTGTCTTTTATTTTATTTCTTTCTTTCTTTTTCATTTTTTTTCATGTTCTTGCAAATTTGTGAATAAATTTTTTGTGAATATTTTTATAAAATTTGGAAATACTTTTTTAAGTTTGTGAACACCTTTTAAATTCGTTATTTTTTTAACGAAACGATATCTCATCTAAGTATCCCACCATTCGATTAAATATGTAATTTTCCTGCAGGCACTTACGATCTCCCACCTTGTTATTTTTTGTTTTGTCGCGCTCCCTTTTTTGTTGGCATGCTTGGCTTTATTTTTGCCCACCCCTCGGCTCACAACTTGACTTGTAGTTGTTTCTAACCCAGTTGCAAGTTCTCTGTCGACTTGCTACTAGGCCCAGAGGTGTGCATCGACTCACAACTTAGCCCGTAGTAGTTTTTCTAACCCAGCTGCAAGAACATCCTGCACTCACAACTGGGCCGTACTTTTTGTTCTTGTCCCAGTTGCAAGTCCCTTCTCGACTCGCAACCAGGCCCATAGGTGTTGTTGTCTTCCCAGTTGCAGGCCCACCCCTCGACCCCCATCTTGCCTCATAGTTGTCTCCAACCTAGTTGTAAGTCCACCCTCCACTCGCAAACTGGGTCTGAACTTTTGGTTCTTGTACCAGTTGCAAGTCCCCACCCAGTTGCCCTGTAGTTTTATTTCATATTCTTGCTGGGAAGGACACCGAGTTAGGATTTCAAGACAGGTAGGAAAATGAGAAGGCCTTTGACTCATCATTTGACTCACAACTGGGCACGTAGTTTCTTTCATCCCAATTGCAAGCTCGCCATTGCCTCACAACTGGGCCAGTGCTTTGTTTTTTCACCCCAATTGCAAGTCCGCTATTGACTCGCAATTGGGCTCATAGTTTGCAGTTGTCCCAGTTGCAAGTCCATCCTCGACTTGCAACTCGTATCATGGTTCTACATAGTTGTCTTAGTTACAAGTCCATCCTCAACTCGCAACTAGGCCCGTAGTTTGTTTTATCCCACGCGCAAGCACACCCTTGACTTGCAATTGGGCATGTGTTTTGTCTTTCATACCAGTTGCAACTACACCACTGACTCACAACTGGTATTGTAGTTTGTTTCATCCCAGTTGCGAGTCGACCCTTGACTCGCAACTGGGCTCATAATTTCGTAGTTGTCCCAGTTGCAAGTCCACCTTTGACTCGTAACCGGGCTCATAATTCTCCTAGTTGCAAGCCCACCCTCGACTCGCAACTAGGCTTGTGTTTTTTATTTTCAGCCCAGTTGCAAGTCCACCCTTGACTCGCAACTGGGACCGTTAGTTTGTTTCATCCCAGTTGCAGGCCGACTCTTGACTCACAACTGGGCTCATTGTTTCATAGTTGTCCTAATTGCATGTCCATCCTCGACTCGCAACTGGGATCATAGTTTGTTGTTGTCCCAATTGCAAGTCCACCCTCGACTCGCAAATGGGCCCATAGTTTGTTGTTGTCCCAGCTGCAAGTTCACCCTCGGCTCGCAACTGGGATGCGTTTTGTTTTTCATCCTAGTTGCAAGTCATTGTATTATATACTTGTCTCAGTTACAAGTCCATCATCGACACGCAACTAGGCACGTAGTTTGTTTTATTCTAGTTGCAAGCCCACCCTTGACTCGCAACTGGGCTTATGTTTTTGTCTTTCATCCTAGTTGCAAGTCCACCATTGACTCACAACTTTGACTGTAGTTTGTTTTTATCCCAGTTGCAAGTCGACCCATGACTCGCAACTGGTCTCATAGTTTGTAGTTGTCCTAGTTGTAAGTCCATCCTCAGCTCACAACTCAGCTCGTAGTTCTCCCAGTTGAAGGCCCACCCCAAACTCACAACTAGACATGTGTTTTTGTTTTTTCATTCCAATTGCATGTCCACCCTTGACTTGCAACTGGGGTTGTAGTTTGTTTCATCCCGATTGCAAGTCGACCCTTGACTCGCAACTGGGCTCATTGTTTTTGTAGTTGTCTTAATTGCAAGTAAATCCTCGACTCGCAACTGAGATCATAGTTTGTTGTTGTCCCAGTTGTAAGTCCACCCTCGACTCGCAACTAGGACCGTAGTTTGTTGTTGTCCCAGTTGCAAGTCTACCCTCGACTGGCAAGTGGAATGTGTTTTGTTTTCCATCTCAGTTGTAAGTCCACCCTCAATTCGCAAGGCGTATCATTGTTTTATATACTTGTCTTAGTTACAAGTCCACCCTCGACTCGCAGCTAGGCACGTAGTTTGTTTATCCAGTTGCAAGTCCATCATTGACTCGCTACTGGGCATGTGTTTCTCTCTTTCATCCTAGTTGCAAGTCCATCCTTGACTCACAACTGGAATCGTAATTTGTTTTTATCCCAATTGCAAGTCAGCCCTTGACTCGCAATTGGTCTCATTGTTTGTAGTTGTCCCATTTTTAAGTCCATTCTCAACTTGCAACTTAGCTCGTAGTTCTCCATGTTGCAAGCCCACCCTTTTGACTCGCAACTAGGCTTGTGCTTTGTTTTTCAACACGCAACTTGCCCCGACCATTACCTAGTTCCATGTCCAACCCGAACATGTAAACCCACCCGACCGAGTTGAATGTCCAGGCTAAACATGCAACTCATGGACATAGTTGCATGTCCACTCTCGGAAAGCAACTCATTCCCAACCCAGTACCCTTATATAGTTGTATTTTTTTTGGCAAATGCATGTCCGTTTTTTTGTAATACACGATATTTTTTTGGCAAATACATGTCCACTTTTTTGTAATACACAATGTATATTTTTTTGTATATGCGGGAACATTTTTTTAACACGCGTTAACCATTTTTCTAAATACATGATGAATATTTTTTCAGATACAGGCCCGAGCATTTTTTAGAATACATGGTAAACACTTTTCAAATTACTACAGATCACTTTTCTAAATAGTATGGAACTTTTTTAAAAAGTTATGCGAACATTTTTTTACATTGCATAATTTTTTTCTAGAAAATATCATGATTTTTCTGAAATGCATCAAGTTTCTTTTAATAAATTGTCATAAACATTTCTTTGAATGTTACAATTTTTTAAATGGTGCAAGCAACTTTTTTATTGATAATTTGTTGATAAAACAAAAATAGAATAAATTTATTCATATTTTTCAAAAGTGTCAACACTCTAAAAGTTTTTTGGGTATTTTCAAAAATTGTCCATGTTTTCAAAATTTGTTTGATAAGAAATTGTTTGGAATGCCAAATTTTATTCTTATTTAAAAAATATCAGAATTATAAAATTTATTCATATTTGAAAAATATTTTTTGAAATTTTAAAATTTCTTGTGTTATAAAAAATATTTGACATTTCAAAAAAAAATTCACAATCTTTAAAAAAAGTTTAATAAAATTTCAAGCATGTTTTCTAATCTGGACGTTGTCTTATGTTCTTAAAAGTTTCCCGTTTCCTAACTATCAATAGTAGCTATCAGATGGACTAGTAGGACCTGTCGTTCCAGGGCATGAGGTATGTGTTCAATTCTTGTGCGGTGCAGTGCGTTGCTTGCATTTTTTTTCTGTCACGCTTTAGTCATAAAAGAAAACAAATCTTTATTTATTTTGCGTCAGATGCCAATCATGTAGCAGATGAGAATATCACCTGGATCAGCTAACGTATATAGGGAATATAATATATAGAGACCATCTTCATGGGACGGATCCAAAAGTGGTCCATCATATTAGAGAACTCACGAACGATGATGTTCTCATACTCGTATGTCATGTTTGGTCGATGACATGTCACACTCACTAGTTCGTGCAAAAGTGTGTTCTTATTAGATATCTTGATCGCTTTGCACATGTCGAAATATAAATATATATGGGGAGCTCTATCAACACTAAGGCCCTGTTCGGAACGCATGATAGGAAAAACACATGAATTGAAAAGTGTAAGTCATGTCTTGTAGGTTCCTACATGATTTTAAAACGTAGGAATTGTACAATATAGTTATTTGGATGCTCCACAGGAATTGTTTCTTTAGGAGAGAGAGAGAAGATGAGAGACAAAGACACATGTTGCATTTTGGACTTCTCAAATGAAGTGAAAACATGAGGTTTGAGCAAATGTTTAAAATCCTCCAAAATGTGAAGGGAAGGAACTTCTAGGTTCAAACCGAAAAAAGTTTATACATATGTCTTGTAGGTTCCTGCATTCATTAAGAAGAAAAGAGTTGCTCAGTTAATTAGGGAAAACCGAGCGAAAACCAGATTGCCCAGTTAATTATGGAGAACCGGGAAAAAACCATCACAACCGCTGAGCGACACACATAAAAAAAGCCCACACACACCACTCCAAAGAGGGCCTCGGCGAGACAGCACGTAGGCGTCATTGTGATCACTCCTCCTCTAGAGGCGTCATCGCCATCCCTACACTCTGAGCAAACGACTCCGACTTCGCCGCAGGCGATCGTCGACTCAACCCACACCGTAGCGGACACGTGAAGCTGCATGAAGATCTGCGCCAAAACTCAGCCACATACGACCAGATAGCGCAGCTCTGACTCTGACAAAGAACTCTGAAAAACAAAACCAGGCATGGCTGGCGCCACGGAAGATCGCCGAACGGGCCACCTGCAGCCGGGCATCGTATACCATAGGGCCCTGCCGCCGCAGCTTCGACTCCACAACAACAAACAAACTGAGGCAATACCGCAGACACGCTGAAGAAGAGCCGACTATCGCAACCAATGTCACGTTGCCGACATCGCTCACATCATCATCGTTGCCACAGAAGCCTGATCGCCACAACCGCCGCCATCCACGGGTTCCGCCCACCGATGTCGAGCCCCCAAGACGAAGCCCCCAAGAGGGAATACGACACCAAGGCGCCGCCATCGTCCGATAACAGATCAAGGGTTTCCCCGCAGAGGCCGAGTTGGCCGGATCCGTGCAGGAGGGGAGCAGCAACAAATCAGCGATGCCTCCAAGAAGGTCAACGATGGCCACAACCGCCGCCGTCAGTGGTCATGACACAAGGCTGGGACAAGGTTTTCACTCTAGGTTCCGCGCCACCTCGGCCACACATCATCCCGCACCAGTGCCAGCGAGCCCACCAACCACCACCACCACCATCGGAGCTGCCCAACAACAAATAAGAAGCTCCGAGATCCACCGCAGTCAACCGCACCTCGCGGAGACCACCGGTGGCCAACCACCAGAACGAGGCACCAGATCCAGAAATGGCTTTCCGGACGCACAGCCACCGGACGCAATGTGAGCCGCCGTGCAGTGCCAAGCACCATGCCGACATGAATGGAGGAGCGCTGCTCGAAGGCAAAAACCACCATGATTTTGAGCTGCAGCCAAGCAACATAAGCGCTAGCGCACCCCATGCATGCCACCACAGCCGCCGAAGACCGGATCTGCATCACCCGCAGCTGGGGCGCTCTTCGTCGACAACACGAGCCCCCGACCCACGCATCACCAGGGTGTCCTCGCGACGTCCTGCAGCGCCCCTCGCGGCCGAAGCTGCCGCCCGAGCCCGCCCTCGCACCACCGCACCACAGGGCCGGCAGGCACCTCCACACATCGCCACACAGCCTCCCGCGAGGAAGTGTGATGACCCACAAGTATAGGGGATCAATCGTAGTCCTATCGATAAGTAAGAGTGTCGAACCCAACGAGGAGGAGAAGAAAATGACAAGCAGTTTTCAGCAAGGTATTTTCTGCAAGCACTGAAATTATCGGTAATAGATAGTTTGATAGCAAGATAATTCGTAACAAGTGACAAGTAGCAATAGTAACAAAGGTGCAACAAGGTATCCCAATCCTTTTTATAGCAAAGGTTAGGCCAGAACTTTCTCTTATAGCAAGCAAAGCTTTCTTGAGGACACATGGGAATTCATCTAGTCACTTTCATCATGTTTGTTTGATTCGCATTCGTTACTTTGATAATTTGATATGTGGGTGGACCGGTGCTTGGGTGCTGTTCTTACTAGAACAAGCCTCCCACTTATGATTACCCCCTCTCACAAGCATCTGCAACTATGAAAGAAGAATTAAGATAAATCTAACCATAGCATGAAACATGTGGATCCAAATCAGCCCCTTACGGAATAGCGCATAAACTAGGGTTTAATCTTCTGTCACTCTAGCAACCCATCATCTAATTGCTACTCCATAATGCCTTATCTTAGGCCCAAAATATGGTGAAGTATCATGTAGTCGACATTCACACGACACCACTAAAGGAAGCAACAACATACATATCATCAAAATATCGAACGAATACCAAATTCACATGATTACTTATAACCGGAATTCTCCCATGTCCTCAAGAACAAAAGTAACTACTCACAAATCATATTCATGTTCAAGATCAAAGGGGTATTGAATATCATTAAGGATCTGAACATATAATCTTCCACCAAATAAACCAACTAGCATCAACTACAAGATGTAATCAACACTACTAGCAACCCACAGGTGCCGATTTGAGGTTTTGAGACAAAGATTGAATACAAGAGATGAACTAGGGTTTGAGATGAGATGGTACTGGTGAAGATGTTTATGAAGATTGGTCCTCCCGCGATGAGAGGATCGTTGGTGATGACAATGTCTTCGATTTCCCCCTCCCGGAGGAAAGTTTCCCCGGCTGAATCGCTCCGCCGGAGAGCAAAAGTGCTCCTGCCCAGGTTCAGCCTCGAGACGGCGGCGCTTTGTCCCGAAACCTTCCTTATGATTTTTTCTAGGTCAAATGGCATCATATAGCAGAAGATGGGCTTCGGAGGCCTACCAAGGGCCCCACAAGTCCAGGGGGCGCCCCCCTAGGCTTGTGGCTGCCTGGTGCATCCCCCTCTGATGATTCTTCCGTCAATATTTTTTTTATATTCCAAAATAATTCTCCGTAAAATTTTAGGTCATTTGGAGTTGTGCAAAATAGGTATCTCTGATGTAGCCCTTTTCGGTCCAAAATTCCAGTTTTCGGCAATCTCGCTCTTCATGTGAAACTTGCAAAATAAGAGAGAAAAGACATAAGAATAGTATCATAAAGTGAAAACAGTCTAAATTGCAAAAAAATGTCAATAGGAAAACATGATGCAAAATGGATGTATCAAAGTGCAGCCACGCCTCCATCGTCCGCAGAAGAGAAACTGCGCAGCCTGTCCCGTGCGACGTCGCCGTCCTCACCCGTAGCACACCGCCGCCACGACGAGCCTGCAGACGCCAGCCGGAACAGCCGCGTCCCGACCAGCTTGCCCCCCGTGGTGGCCCGCCATAGCCGCCCCCGAGCACTCAAGATCTGGGCCTGGGCCCCAGATCCGTGACCTCCCCGAGCTCACCACGCAGCAATGCAAGGGAGTGCCGGCGCTCCGCATCACCCCCGCCACCGCGTTCTTGGGGCCGGCGAGCCGCCTTCGTCTTCCCCAACCGAACCCGACGGTTTCCAGCGCCACCACGAAGAGCCTCCCCCGGCACCATTTGGCAGTGGGGGCCGGCCGCCACCGTGGCGATAAGAGCCGTTGGCAGCGGCGGCGAGGTAGCACAGGGGATGGAGAGTTTGGGGCTGCGGCGGTTTCGCCCGCGGTGTCGCCTTGGTGCGACACGGGGGGAGGAGGGGGGCTCTTTGAAATAGTTATAGGAAAAGCTAACAACCCTGAAGGCTTTAGACCTACTCTGAGATGGCGTATGGACGTAGCTTGACCCTTTTGTTTAGCCCGGAGTTTTTCCAGAATAACCCTGATGGTGCACTGGTGTTCTTCAACCTGACTCGCTCGGCTCCGTTCTCTTCTCACCATCTTTCTCACTCGCGTATTTCACATACCTAGGCAAACTCATAATCTACCGCGCACACCATGTTTGAGTTATGACCAAAGCTATATTTGTGGCTAATTAACCACCACACATCTTAACAGAAGATTAGAGTATAGGTGTTAGATGGGAAAGTAGAGATTGCATGCATCGACAATTGATTGATCGTGTGCATGAGCACATATATAGGTATAGGGGGGCCGGCCTCTACTTGTCTCCCAAGAAGTACAAATATACGGGGGAGAGAGAGGAGACGCGACAGTACAAAATACACACCGCCCTAGTACTATACATGTGCATAGATAACGTATGTTCAACCCCCTCCCCCCCCAGTCGAAGCGTCACCGGTGACGCAGAGACTGGACCGAAACTCCTCAAAGATGGAAGTCAGTAGCCTCTTAGTCATAACATCGGTGAACTGTTGGGCGGTGGTGAAAGTGCGTTATATCGACTAGAGGGGGCGTGAATAGGCGATTTTTACAAATTCGTCACTTAGGAATTTCAAGGTGAGGAAATTCCTAAGCAACAAACTACAAGCAGCCGAATAAGTACTCAGGTACATGCATAATAAAGTAGTAGCATAGTCATCATGATGAAATGAAACAAAACAGAGTACAAGTAGCGTAAACACAGGATAAGCAGGCTGAAGACAAACTGACTGAAGAAATAGGATTGAGGAATTTGAGAAAGTCTTCAGTCAAAGTCTTCAAACAGTAACGATCAAATACACAGCAAGTATGTGAAGAAATGAAAGGGTTGAGGAAATAGAACCAGTAGCTTGGTGAAGACAGTGATTTGGTAGACCAGTTCCAACTGCTGTGACAGTCGTACGTCTGGTTGGAGCGGCTAGGTATATAAACCTGAGGACACACAGTCCCGGACACACAGTCCTCACCGTATTCTCCTTGAGCTAAGGTCACACAAACCTCGCCCAATCACTCGTGGTAAGTCTTCAGGTGACTTCCAAACCTTCACAGACTCGGTCACCCGGCGATCCACAATTTCCTCTTGGATGCTCTAGACCATGATGCCTAACCATCTGGAGGATGCACAGTCCTCAAAGGTAACAAGCGTCGGTTCCACACAGGAACAATCTCTTTAGTGATGCTCAATCACTTTGGGTTTGTAGGTGTTTGGGTTTTTGGGATTTTCCTCACTTGATGATTTTCGCTCAAAGTCCTCGGAGGATGGGTTGCTCTCAATGACAAGTGTCAGTTTCTCTCGGAGCAGCCAACCAGCTAGTGGTTGTAGGGGGGCTATTTATAGCCTAGGGAGCAGCCCGACATGATAAGACATAAATGCCCTTCAATGATATGACCGTTAGGTGGGTAGATATTTTGGGACAGCTGGCGCGTAGCACAGCAACGGTCGGAAATTTGTGTATCAAATTCCTCAGGGCTATCATGTTCCTCACTTGTAGGCAATCCGCACTGGCGAATTCCTAACTCCTCAGTCAGAACAAATTCCTTAGAGAACAGAAGAACTTCGTCTGTCACTGAAGAAATTGACTGAACTGTATGAGATTTCCAATGGCTTCACTCGAAGGAATTGGTAGGTGTAGGATTTTGAGTTGAGCATCACTTGGAAACTTTTCCTTAGTTTTACCTCGACCCCCTTTAACAGTACGGTGTTTCCTATGACTCAAGAAAGAGAAAAACGAAACTATGAAAACAAAAGTCTTCACACTTCATAATCCTCGCATGAATATCAAGTCTTCACGGTCACACCAATTTCTTCACTTTCAAAGTCTTCAGAAAACCAAAGTCTTCAGTTGAAGACATTCATTTTTAGGGGTCGACTTTCTCAGTAAATATCAAACTCCTCATAGACTTATAGACATGTGTACACTCACAAACGCATTAGTCCCTTAACCTATAAGTCTTCAATACACCAAAATCACTAAGGGGCACTAGATGCACTTACAGGTGGGGACACGAAGAACCCTAACACGCCCAAGCGCAACCTGTTCACGAACGAGGTGAATATCGAGCTCAATGTGCTTCGTTTGGTGATGATGAACAGGGTTGGCAGAGAGGTAGACAACGGAGACATTATCGGAGTAAACGATTGTGGCTTTGTGAATGTCACAAAGCAACTCCTGGAGCAACTGACGGAGCCAAGAGCACTCGGCGACGGCATTAGCCATCGCCCGATACTCCGCCTCAGCACTCCAGCGAGAGACCGTGGGTTGTCGCTTGGATGACCATGAAATCAGGGAGGACCCGAGGTAGACATAGTAGCCTGATGTAGAACAATGAGTGTCGGGGCAGCCAACCCAGTCTGCATCGGAGTAGGCGACGATGTCGGTGGAGGAGGAAGCCATCAGCGTGAGTCCCAAGGACATAGTGCCGCGTATGTACCGGAGGATACACTTCACCAGGGTCTAGTGGGAGTCGCGTGGGGAGTGCATATGGAGGCAAACCTGCTGAACAACATATTGCAGGTCCGGGTGGGTGAGCGTCAGATACTACAAGGCATAGACTATGGAGCGATAAAACGCCACATTAGGTGCAGGGGAGCTCTCCGTGGTGAAGACCTTAGCCTTCGTGTCGACAGGCGTGGCAGCGGGCTTGCAGTTAAGCATGCCAGCTCGCTCAAGAAGCTCGTGGGCGTACTTTTGCTGATGCAGAAAGAATCCATCGGCGCGCCGGACCACCTCGATGCCAAGGAAGTAATGCAGTGGCCCCAAGTCCTTGAGGGCAAACTCATCACGAAGACTAGCTGTGACTTGCTGAAGAAGCTCAGGGGAGGATGTCGTCAGCATGATGTCATTGACATAGAGCAGAAGGTACGCGGTAGTAGCACCCTGATGATAGACAAAATGTGAAGTATTGGAGCGGGTCGACCGAAACCCAAGCTACTGGAGGAATGCCGCGATACGCTGGTACCACGCCCGTGGCGCCTACTTCAACCCGTAGAGAGAATGGGAGAGCAAGCACACGTAATCTGGATGATCGGCGTCAACAAAACCAGTGGGCTGCTGACAGAACACTTGCTCGACAAGATGCCCATGCAAAAAAGTGTTGGAGACATCCAACTGATGATCTGGCCATGCACGAGAGACTGCCAACTGAAGTACCGTGCGGATCATGCCTGGTTTGACAACCGGGGTGAAAGTGTCGGTGAAGTCCACACCAGCACGCTGTCGAAATCCATGGACCACCCAACGAGCTTTGTAGCGCTCGAGTGAATAGTCAGGTCGTGTCTTGTGGCAGAACATCCATTTACCACTGATGACATTAGCATGGGGAGGCCACAGAACAAAATGCCACATGCGGTTATGCTACACGCGTTGAACTCCTCCCGCATCGCAACAAGCCAATGAGGATCACGAAGAGCTGCACAAGCGGAGGAGGGAATGGGTGATGGTGTCGATGTCGAGGCGGTACAAACATACTCATTAGAGGTGTAGCGCGTGCTCGGGCGATGCACGCCGGCCCGGGCCCGGGTCATCACGCCAAGAGGCGATGCGACAGGGGCGGGAGCGGGCGAGGCAAGAGTCGAGCACGTCGCAAAGGAGCCAGCAGATAAGCCAGGAGCAGAGGCATCGAAGTTCGCCTGGCCCGAGGCGGCGGCCGAGGTGGCACCAGCCGAGGCACCCGAGGGGGAGGCCGGGTCCGACTCACCCGAGGCAGCCGCGCCCGAAGGGGCCCCCCCCCCCCCCCCCCCCCCCCCCCCCCGGGGGGGGGGGGGTCACGACCGGCGTTGCCGGAGGGGCAACCTCCCAGCAGTGGTGGACCGTGACCGGGGCCCGCGCCATGCCGGGTGCGCGTCAAGGGGCTCCGCCGAAGGTGCTGCAGAAGGTGGTACCTGGTGAAAAGGGAATACCTTCTCGTCAAAGTACACGTGCCTGGAAGTGTACACATGGTGGGAGACAGGGTCATAACACCGGTAACCTGATACGTCCATTTTGCATTATGTTTTCCTAATGTTATTTTATGATGTTTTTATGCATAATAATGCTTTTTGGAGTAATTCTAATGCCTTTTCTCTCATAATATGCAACGTTCACACAAAGAGGGAGAATTCTGGCAGCTGGAAATCTGGACCTGAAAAAGCTACGCCAGGCTACCTATTCTGCACAACTCCAAATGAGCTGAAACTTCATGAGGAATTTTTATGGAATATATAAGAATTATTGGAGCCAATAAGTACCAGAGGGGGCCCACCAGGTGGGCACAACCCACCTGGGCGCGCCAGGGAGCCTAGGCGCGCCCTGGTGGGTTGTGCCCTCCTCGGCCCACCTCCGGTGCCCCTCTTCTGGTATATAAGTCATTTTTCCCTAGAAAAAATAAGGGAAGGACTTTTGGGACGAAGCACCGCCGTCTCAAGGCGGAACTTGGGCAGGAGCACTTTCGCCCTCCGGCGGAGCGATTCCACCGGGGGAACTTCCCTCCCGGAGGGGGAAATCATCGTCATCATCATCACCAACAACTCTCCCATCTTGGGGAGGGCAATCTCCATCAACATCTTCAACAACACCATCTCCTCTCAAACCCTAATTCATCTCTTGTGTTCAATCTTTGTACCAGAACTATAGATTGGTACTTGTGGGTGACTAGTAGTGTTTATTACATCTTGTAGTTGATTACTATATGGTTTATTTGGTGGAAGATTATATGTTCAGATCCATTATGCTATTTAATACCCCTCTGATCTTGCGCATGATTATCATTAGTGAGTAGTTACTTTTGTTCTTGAGGTCACGGGAGAAATCTTGTTGCAAGTAATCATGTGAACATGATATGTGTTCGATATTTTGATGATATGTATGTTGTGATTCCCTTAGTGGTGTCATGTGAACGTCGACTACATGGCACTTCACCTTATTAGGGCCTAAGGGAATGCATTGTGGAGTAGTTATTAGATGATGGGTTGCGAGAGTGATAGAAGCTTAAACCCTAGTTTATGCGCTATTCCGTAAGGGACTGATTTGGATCCAAAAGTTTAATGCTATGGTTAGATTTATTCTTAATACTTTTCTCGTAGTTGCGGATGCTCGCGAGGGGGTTAATCATAAGTAGTGGTTTGTTCAAGTAAGAACAGCACCTAAGCACCGGTCCACCCACATAATAAATTATCAAAGTAGCGAACATAAATCAAACCAACATGATGAAAGTGACTAGATGAAATGCCCGTGTACCCTCAAGAACGCTTTGCTTATCATAAGAGATCGTTTTGGCCTGTCCTTTGCCTCAAAAGGATTGGGCTACCTTGCTGCACTTTTGTTACCATTACCGTTACTTGCTCGTTACAAATTATCTTGCTACCAAACTACTCGTTACTTATAATTTCAGTGCTTGCAGACATTACCTTACTGAAAACCGCTTGTCATTTCCTTCTGCTCCTCGTTGGGTTCGACACTCTTACTTATCGAAAGGACTACGATTGATCCCCTATACTTGTGGGTCATCAAGGCTCTTTTCTGGCGTCGTTTCCGGGGAGTGAAGCACTCTTGGTAAGTGGAAATTGGTAAGGAAAAATTATTACTACGTGCTGAAATTTACTGTCAATTGTTACTATGGAGAACAATCCTTTGAGGGGTTTGTTTGGGGTATCTTCACCTCGATCGGAACCACAACTAGTTACCTCTCAACCAACTGCACCTACTGAAAATATTGGCTATGAAATTCCTTCGGGTATGATAGAACAACTGCTAGCTAATCCTTATGCAGGAGATGGAACTAAACATCCTGATATGCACTTGATATATGTGGATGAAAATTGTGGATTATTTAAGCTTGCAGGTTTACCCGGAGATGAAGCTAAGAAGAAGGTTTTCCCTTTATCTTTGAAGGGAAAAGCATTGGCATGGTATAGGCTATGCGATGATATTGGATCTTGGAATTGGAATCGATTGAAATTGGAATTTCACCACAAATTTTATCCTATGCATCTAGTTCATCGTGATCGGAACTATATATATAATTTTTGGCCTCGTGAAGGAGAAAGTATCGCTCTATCTTGGGGGAGGCTTAAGTCAATGTTATAATCATGCCCCAATCATGAGCTCTCAAGAGAAATTATTATTCAGAATTTTTATGCTCGGCTTTCTCATGATGATCGATCCATGCTTGATACTTCTTGTACTGGTTCCTTTATGAAGAAGACTATTGACTTCCGGTGGGATCTTTTAGAAAGAATTAAATGCAACTCTGAAGATTGAGAACTCAACGAAGGAAAAGAGTCAGGTATTAAGCTCAAGTATGATTGTGTTAAATCCTTTATGAATACCGATGCTTTTCAAAAGTTTAGCACTAAATATTGACTTGACTCTGAGATAGTAGCCTCCTTTTGTGAATTATTTGCTACTCATGTTGACCTCCCTAAGGAGAAGTGGTTTAAATATCACCCACCAATCAAATAAGAAATTAAAGAACCAGTAATAGCTAAAGATGAAACTATTATTTACAATGTTGATCCAGTTGTTCCTACTGCTTATATTGAAAACCCACCTTTCCCTGTTAGGATAAAGGAACATGCTAAAGTCTCAACTGTGGTCAACAAAAGTTATATTAGAACTTCCAAACCTGCTGAACAAATAAAAGTAGAACCTAGTGTTGCTATGGTAAAGATCTCTTGGTTGAAAATATAGATGGGCATGTTATTTACTTCTGTGATGAAGCTGCTATAATTGCCAAACCCGATGAAAAAGATAAACATAGACCCGTTGTTGGCATGCCTGTTGTCTCAGTTAAAATAGGAGATCACTGTTATCATGGTTTATGCGACATAGGTGCTAGCGTGAGTGCCATTCCTTTTACCTTATATCAAGAAATTATGAATGATATAGCACCCGCTGAAATAGAAGACATAGATGTTACTATTAAACTTGCTAATAGGGACACCATCACACCACTTGGGATTGTTAGAGATGTTGAAGTCTTGTGTGGGGAAATAAAATACCCTACTGATTTTCTTGTTCTTGGTTCCCCACAAGATGACTTTTGTCCCATTATCTTTGGTAGACCTTTCTTGAACACCGTCAATGCTAAAATAGATTGTGAGAAACAAATCGTCGGTGTTAGCTTTGGTGATGAGTCTCATGAGTTTAATTTTTCTAAGTTTAGTAGAAAACATCATAATAAAGAATTGCCTAGTAAGGATGAAATAATTAGTCTTGCTTCTATTGCTGTGCCTCCTACTGATCCACTAGAACAATATTTGCTAGACCATGAAAATGATATGCATATGCATGAAAGAAATGAAATAGATAAAATTTTCTTTGAACAACGACCTCTGCTTAAACACAATTTTCCTATTGAAACTCTAGGGGGTCCTCCTCCACCTAAAGGCGATCCTGTGTTTGAATTAAAACAATTGCCAGACACTTTGAAATATGCTTATCTTGATGAGAAAAAGATTTATCTTGTTATTATTAGTGCTAACCTTTCAGAACATGAAGAAGAAAGATTATTGAAGGTTCTGAAGAAGCACGAGCCGCCATTGGATATACTCTTGATGATTTAAAGGGCATTAGTCCCACTCTCTGTCAGCATAAAATTAATATGGAGCCTGATGCTAAACCCGTTGTTGATCACCAACGACGTTTAAATCCTAAAATGAAAGAAGTGGTAAGAACAGAAATACTGAAGCTTTTGGAAGCAGGTATAATCTATCCCATAGCTGATAGTAGATGGGTAAGTCCCGTTCATTATGTCCCTAAAAAGGGAGGTATTACCGTTGTTCCTAATGATAAGAATGAACTTATTCCACAAAGAATTGTCACTGGCTACAAAATGGAAATTGATTTTAGAAAACTAAATAAAGCTACTAGAAAAGATCATTACCCTCTGCCTTTTATTGATCAAATGTTAAAAAGACTATCAAAGCACACACATTTTTGCTTTATTGATGGATATTCTGGTTTTTCTCAAATACCTGTCTCACAACCTGATCAAGAGAAAACCACCTTTACTTGCCCTTTTGGAACTTATGCTTATAGACGTATGCCTTTTGGTTTATGCAATGCACCTGCTACCTTTCAAAGATGTATGACTGCTATATTCTCTGACTTCTGTGAAAAGATTGTTGAGGTTTTCATGGATGACTTTTCCATTTACGGAACTTCTTTTGATGATTGCTTGAGCAACCTTGATCGAGTTTTGCAGAGATGTGAGCAAACTAATCTCGTCTTGAATTGGGAGAAGTGCCACTTTATGGTTAATGAAGGTATTGTCTTGGGACATAAAATTTCTAAACGAGGTATTGAGGTGGATAAAGCTAAAGTTGATGCAATTGAGAAAATGCCATGTCCTAAAGATATCAAAGGTATTCGTAGTTTCCTCGGTCATGCTGGTTTCTATAGGAGGTTTATTAAAGACTTCTCTAAAATTTCTAGGCCTCTTACAAATCTTTTACAAAAGGATGTTCCATTTGTTTTTGATGATGATTGTGTAGAAGCCTTTGAAACACTTAAGAAAGCCTTGATTTCTGCACCTATTGTTCAACCACCTGATTGGAACTTGCCTTTTGAAATTATGTGTGATGCTAGTGATTATGCTGTTGGTGCTGTTCTAGGACAAAGAGTAGATAAAAAATTAAATGTTATTCATTATGCTAGTAAAACTCTGGACAGTGCTCAACGAAATTATGCTACTACTGAAAAAGAATTTTTAGCAGTTGTGTTTGCTTGTGATAAATTTAGATCTTACATTGTTGATTCTAAAGTGACTGTTCACACCGATCATGCTGCTATAAAATATCTTATGGATAAGAAGGATGCTAAACCTAGACTCATTAGGTGGGTTCTTTTGCTACAAGAATTTGATTTACATATCACTGATAGAAAGGGAGCTGAGAACCCCGTGGTTGATAACTTGTCTAGGTTAGAAAATATTCTTGATGACCCACAACCTATTAATGATAGTTTTCCTGATGAACAATTAGCTGCAATAAATGTTTCTCATAACACTCCTTGGTATGCTGACTATGCCAATTATATTGTTGCTAAATATATACCACCTAGCTTCACATACCAACAAAAGAAAAAATTATTCTATGATTTAAGACAATACTTTTGGGATGACCCACATCTTTATAAAGAAGGAGTAGATGGTATTATTAGATGTTGTGTACCTGAGCATGAACAGGGACAAATCCTACGGAAATGTCACTCCCCCCCCCCCCCCCCCCCCCCCCCCCCCCCCCCCCCCCCCCCCCCCCCCCCCCCCCCCCCCCCCCCCCCCCCCCCCCCCCCCCCCCCCCCCCCCCCCCCCCCCCCCCCCCCCCCCCCCCCCCCCCCCCCCCCCCCCCCCCCCCCCCCCCCCCCCCCCCCCCCCCCCCCCCCCCCCCCCCCCCCCCCCCCCCCCCCCCCCCCCCCCCCCCCCCCCCCCCCCCCCCCCCCCCCCCCCCCCCCCCCCCCCCCCCCCCCCCCCCCCCCCCCCCCCCCCCCCCCCCCCCCCCCCCCCCCCCCCCCCCCCCCCCCCCCCCCCCCCCCCCCCCCCCCCCCCCCCCCCCCCCCCCCCCCCCCCCCCCCCCCCCCCCCCCCCCCCCCCCCCCCCCCCCCCCCCCCCCCCCCCCCCCCCCCCCCCCCCCCCCCCCCCCCCCCCCCCCCCCCCCCCCCCCCCCCCCCCCCCCCCCCCCCCCCCCCCCCCCCCCCCCCCCCCCCCCCCCCCCCCCCCCCCCCCCCCCCCCCCCCCCCCCCCCCCCCCCCCCCCCCCCCCCCCCCCCCCCCCCCCCCCCCCCCCCCCCCCCCCCCCCCCCCCCCCCCCCCCCCCCCCCCCCCCCCCCCCCCCCCCCCCCCCCCCCCCCCCCCCCCCCCCCCCCCCCCCCCCCCCCCCCCCCCCCCCCCCCCCCCCCCCCCCCCCCCCCCCCCCCCCCCCCCCCCCCCCCCCCCCCCCCCCCCCCCCCCCCCCCCCCCCCCCCCCCCCCCCCCCCCCCCCCCCCCCCCCCCCCCCCCCCCCCCCCCCCCCCCCCCCCCCCCCCCCCCCCCCCCCCCCCCCCCCCCCCCCCCCCCCCCCCCCCCCCCCCCCCCCCCCCCCCCCCCCCCCCCCCCCCCCCCCCCCCCCCCCCCCCCCCCCCCCCCCCCCCCCCCCCCCCCCCCCCCCCCCCCCCCCCCCCCCCCCCCCCCCCCCCCCCCCCCCCCCCCCCCCCCCCCCCCCCCCCCCCCCCCCCCCCCCCCCCCCCCCCCAGGGCGCGCCTGGCTTGCCAGGCGCACCCAGGTGGGTTGTGCCCACCTCGGGTACCTTCCGGACTCCATTTTTCTTTCGTTTGCTTGTTTCCCAAGATAAAAAATCTTTATATACCCCCCGAACCTATTGACCACCATATCGCAGAGAAATCTTCTATTTTCTTTTCTTGCTGTTTCCGGTCAGATCTGTTAAGCCAGGCATCATGTCTTCTTCCCCTTCCAACAACGTGGAAGAGGATGCTTGGTTGATGAAAATCGAGTTGAAGAGAGAAGAGCCTAAAGAAGTCATCAAAGGGGACAAGAGCAAGGAGGCCACTAGAGATCAAGCGCCGGTGGTCGAGCAAGCTTTGCTTGCCAAGGAGGAAGAAGAAGATATCCTTAAACCTTACTATGATCATCTTACCCCCACTGAGATTGAAGCCTTTCAGATCATCAAAACGGTTCGTGTGCAAAATAAATATCTCACCCGTGAAAATGTTCTATTACAAGAGCACATCATTGCCCTTCGGAGCATCATCCGTAGATTGGAGAAGCTGTTGGAGAGGGCCACTACTTCATCACCACCACCTCCTTCTTCATCAACAAAGGAAAATTGAGTAATCGGGTATGGGCACTCCCCTTGGCTTGTGCCAAGCTTGGGGGAGGTGCCCCGGTATCGTATCACCTCCACTATCTTTTGCCTTTACTTATCTTAGTTCGATCCATAGTTATCTTTTGCTTTAGATGAATAAAAATTTAGTTTGATCCTTTCTTTTCGAGAGTTTGCTTAATATTCTATCTTTGTAATCGTGTGCAAGAGATATATAATAAAGTTTAGTTTGAGTTTTCTTTTCTTTACTTTCATGTTAAAAAAGGAAATAAATGAAAAAGATCATATGCTAATTTTATGGTAAGTAATGACATCACATAAGGAAGAGTATAAGTAGAAAATTTCATTGGAGATTGACAAACATAGCATTGGTCAATGATGCAATTCATTAAAGAATTAATAAGGGAAGAGAAGATTCACATGCAAATACACTATCATGGACATCTTTTGTGATTGTGAGCCCCCATCAAAATATTATATGCCAAAATTGTTGACGTTGGACAAGGAAGACAACGTAATGATTTATGTTTGTTCATATTCACATAGAAGTTATATTGTCATAGATCCTTTAACATGTGGTGCTTGCCCCCATCTTTGCTAGCCAAAAAATTCCGCACTAAGTAGAGATACTACTTGTGCATCCAAAAACCCTTAAACCCAAATCTTGTTTTGAGAGTCCACCATACCTACCTAGGGATTGAGTAAGATCCTTCAAGTAAGTTGTCATCGGTGCAAAAAGGGCAATAAAAATTGCTTCTAAAAGTGTTGGATCATTTAGTGTAAGATAAAATTGAGCGTTGTACGAACTTGTGATGGCAAAGAATAAAAGCGACAGACTGCATAATAAAGGTTGCTATCATAAGGGGCAATATAACGTGATGTTCTTTTGCACTAAGAGATTGAGCATACAAACAAATAAGCACATGGCAACCTCTGCTTCCCTCTGCGAAGGGCCTATATTTTACTTTTATGCAAGAGTCAAAGTTCTTCTCCATATTCCTTTTTATTTTCTCTTTTGGCAAGCATCATGTGGTGAGGAAAGATCTAGGCACATATATCCAGTTGGATATGAGTAGCATGAGTTATTATTGTTGACATCACCCTCGAGGTGAGTATGTTGGGAGGCGAAACTTTAAGCCCCTATCTTTCTATGTGTCCGGTTGAAACATTTTGCTCATGTGTATGTGGTGAGTGTTAGCAATCATAGAAGACTATATGATGGTTGAGTATGGAGTAGAGCCGTCGAGCATCGGCGAGGCAGGCAGGGCCGCGTAGCCGCCACCAGCTGGCTGCTGCAGCGCGGCGAAGTGGGCCTGGGGAATTACACCCATCCAAGGGGTCTAGCCGACCATCTAGGGTGGGGAGGGCTACTATTAGCGTGCCCCCCCCGGAACCCTGACGTTGGCTGCCGAGGGCAGCCGCCCCCATCGCACGGTTGCGCTAGGCCTCGCTGTTCTGCTGCTGTGGTGTGGGGGTGCAGGAGGCGCGGGAGGCAGCGGGAAGAAGCCCGACCGTGTCGGTGGCCGTGGCTGAGGTGGTAGGGGCGCCGACAGCGCGTGCGTGGGGGGCAGCGGGAAGAAGCCCGACAGTGCCGGTGGCGCTGCGTACGGGTGGGAACCACCGGAGAGGAAGGACGCGGGGGAGTCCATGGCAGCGGCGATCGACTAGGTTAGATGGTGGTTAGGTGCTACTTCTTGAGCTTGCGTTGATTTTTCCCTTGAAGAGGAAAGGGTGATGCAGCAAAGTAGAGATAAGTATTCCCCTCGGTTAAGAACCAAGGTATCAATCCAGTAGGAGGCACAAGCAAGTCTCCAATATATGCACCTGCACAAACTAACAAACACTTGCACACAACGCGAAAAAGGGGTTGTCAATCCCTTCACGGTCACGAACAAGAGTGAGATCTAATAGAGATAGGTATAAAAGATAAATAAAAGAGCAAACTAAGGTAAATATAAATAAATTGCAGCAAGGTATTTTTGGGTTTTTTGGTTTATAGATCTGAAAATATATGATGGAAAATAGACCCGGGGCCATAGGTTTCACTAGAGGCTTCTCTCTTGAAGAAAACATACGGTGGGTAAACAAATTACTGTTGAGCAATTGATAGAAAAGCGCATAATTACGACGACATCTAAGGCAATGACCATGAATATAGGCATCACGTCCGTGACAAGTAGACCAAAATGATTCTGCATCTACTACTATTACTCCACACATCGACCGACTCATGCCTGCATCTAGAGTATTAAGTTCATAAGAACAGAGCAACGCTTTAAGTAAGTTGACATGATGTAGAGGGATAAACTCAAGCAATATGACATAAACCCCATCTTTTTATCCTTGATGACAACAATACAATACGTGCCTCGCTACCCCTTCTGTCACTGGGTGAGGACACCGCAAGATTAAACCCAAACTAAGCACCTCTCCCATTGCAAGAAAAACTAATCTAGTTGGCCATACCAAACCGATAGTTCGAAGAGAAATACAAAGATATCTTAATCATGCATAAAAGAGTTTAGAGAAGACTCAAATAATATTCATAGATAATCTGATCATAAATCCACAATTCATCGGATCTCAACAAACGCACCGCAAAAGAAGATTACATCGAATAGAACTCCAAGAACATCGAAGAGAACATTGTATTGAAGATCAAAGAGAGAGAAGAAGCCATCTAACTACTAGCTATGGACCCTTAGGTCTGTGGTAAACTACTCACGCTTCATCGGAAGGGCAGCAAGGTTGATGTAGAGGTCCTCCGTGATCGAATCCCCCTCTGGCGGAGTAGCGGAGAAGGCCCCAAGATGGGATCTCACGGGAATAGAAGCTTGCGGCGGCGGAAAAGTATTTTTTGTGTGTCCTCTGGTATAGGGGGAATATTTGAGGATTTATAGTGCAGAGATTAGGTCAAGGCGGTCCATGAGGGGCCCACAAGCCAGGGGGCGCGCCCGCGCGCCCCCACAGCTTGTGGCCGCCTCATGGGTCTTCTGGCCTCCTCTACAAGTCTCGTGGGTTTCTTCTGGTCCAAGAAAAATCACCGTAAAGTTTTATTCCGTTTGGAGTCCGTTTGATATTCCTTTTCTGTAGAAGTCAAAAACAAGGAAAAAACAGAAACTGGCACTGGGCTCTAGGTTAATAGGTTAGTCCCAAAAATAATATAAAATAGCATATTAATGCATATAAAACATCCAAAATAGATAATATAATAGCATGGAAAAAATAAATTGTAGATACGTTGGAGACGTATCAAGCATCCCCAAGCTTAATTCCTGCTCGTCCTCGAGTAGGTAAATGATAAAAACAGAATTTTTGATGTGAAATGTGATGTCTACTACGCAACCTTCTTCTTGTAGACTCGTGTTGGGCCTCTGATACGTCTATTTTGCATCATGCTTTTATATCAATATTTATTGCATTATGGGTTGTTATTACACATTATGGCACAATACTTATGCCTTTTCTCTCTTATTTTACAAGGTTTACATGAAGAGGGAGAATGCCGGCAGCTGGAATTCTGGACTGAAAAAGGAGCAAATATTAGAGACCTATTCTGCACAACTCCCAAAGTCCTGGAACTTCACGGAGCTTATTTTTGGAATATATAAAAATATTGGGCAAAGAAAGAACCAGAGGGGGGCCACCAGCCAGCCACAAGGGTGGAGGGTGCGCCCTACCCCCTGGGCGCGCCCCGACCTTGTGGGCCCCCTGGCAGGCCTCTGGTGCCCATCTTTGGCTATATGGTGTCTTTTACCCTGGAAAAAATCATAAGGAAGCTTTCGGGATGAAGCGCCGCCGTCTCAAGGCGGAACCTGGGCAGAACCAATCTAGGGCTCCGGCGGAGCTGTTTTGCCGAGGAAACATCCCTCCGAGAGGGGCAAATCATCACCATCATCATCACCATCAATCCTCTCATCGAGAGGGGGTCAATCTCCATCAACATCTTCACCAGCACCATCTCCTCTCAAACCCTAGTTCATCTCTTGTATCCGATCTTTGTCTCAAAACCTCAGATTGGTACCTGTGGGTTGCTAGTAGTGTTGATTACTCCTTGTAGTTGATGCTAGTTGGTTTATTCGGTGGAAGATCATATGTTCAGATCCTTAATGATAATTAATACTCCTCTGATTATGAACATAAATATGCTTTGTGAGTAGTTACATTTGTTCCTGAGGACATGGGAGAAGTCTTGTTATAAGTAATCATGTGAATTTGGTATTCGTTTGATATTTTAATGAGATGTATGTTGTCTTTCCTCTAGTGGTGTTATATGAACGTCGACTACATGACACTTCACCATTATTTGGGCCTAGGGGAAGGCATTGGGAAGTAATAAGTAGATGATGGGTTGCTAGAGTGACAGAAGCTTAAACCCTAGTTTATGCGTTGCTTCGTAAGGGGCTGATTTGGATCCATATGTTTCATGCTATGGTTAGGTTTACCTTAATACTTCTTTCGTAGTTGCGGATGCTTGCGAGAGGGGTTAATCATAAGTGGGAGGCTTGTCCAAGGAAGGGCAGCACCCAAGCACCGGTCCACCCACATATCAAATTATCAAAGTAATGAACGCGAATCATATGAGCATGATGAAAACTAACTTGACAGTAACTCCCATGTGTCCTCGGGAGCACTTTGCTTTATATAAGAGTTCGTCCAGGCTTGTCCTTTGCTAGAAAAAGGATTGGGCCACCTTGCTGCACCTTGTTTGCTTTTATTACTTGTTACTCGTTACGATTTGCTTATCACCAAACTATCTGTTACCGATAATTTCAGTGCTTGCAGAGAACACCTTGCTAAAAACCACTTGTCATTTCCTTCTAGTCCTCGTTGGGTTCGACACTCTTACTTATCGAAAGGACTACGATAGATCCCCTATACTTGTGGGTCATCAAGACTCTTTTCTGGCGCCGTTGCCGGGGAGTGAAGCGCCTTTGGTAAGGAAACATTTATATAGTGTGCTGAAATTTGCTGTCACTTGTTACTATGGAAGATAATCCCTTGAGGGGTTTGTTCGGGGTATCTTCACCTCGATCGGAACCACAATTAGTTGCTCCTCAACCTACTGCACCTACTGAAAATATTTATTATGAAATTCCTTCCGGTATGATAGAGAAATTGCTAGCTCATCCTTACACAGGAGATGGAACATTACATCCTGACATGCATCTAATCTATGTGGATGAAGTTTGTGGATTATTTAAGCTTGCAGGTTTGCCCGAGGTTGAAGTCAAGAAGAAGGTCTTCCCTTTATCTTTGAAGGAGAAGTCATTGACATGGTATAGGCTATTGGATGATATTGGATCATGGAACTACAACCAATTGAAATTGGAATTTCATCAGAAGTTTTATCCTATGCATCTGGTTCATCGTGATCGGAATTATATTTATAATTTTTGGCCTCGTGAAGGAGAAAGTATCGCTCAAGCTTGGGGGAGGCTTAAGTCAATGTTATATTCATGCCCCAATCATGAGCTCTCAAGTGAAATTATTATTCAAATTTTTTATGCTCGGCTTTCTCATAATGATCGATCCATGCTCGATACTTCTTGTACTGGCTCCTATATGAAGAAGGATATTAGATTCAAATGGGATTTATTGGAAAGAATTAAGTGCAACTCTGAAGATTGGGACCTCGACGAAGGTAAAGAGTCAGGTACAAACCTTAAGTTTGATTGTGTTAAATCTTTTATGGATACCGATGCTTTTCGTGATTTTAGCACTAAATATGGACTTGACTCTGAGATAGTAGCTTCTTTCTGTGAATCCTTTGCTACTCATGTTGATATCCCTAAGGAGAAGTGGTTTAAATATCATCCTCCCATTGAAGTTAAAGTAGTAGAACCTATTAAAGTTGAAGAAGAAACTATTATTTATAATGTTGATCCTATTGTTCCCACTGCTTATATTGAGAAGCCACCATTCCCTGTTAGAATAAAGGATCATGCTAAAGCTTCAACTGTGGTTCATAAAAGTAATACTAAAACATATACACCCTCTGAACAAATTAAAGTTGAACCTAGTATTGCTATGGTTAAAGATCTCTTGGTTGATAATATTGATGGGCATGTTATTTATTTCTGTGATGAAGTTGCTAGGACTGCTAAACCCGATACTAAAGACAAACATAGACATGTTGTTGGCATGCCTGTTGTTTCTGTTAAAATAGGAGATCATTGTTATCATGGCTTATGTGATGTGGGTGCTAGTGTGAGTGCAATTCCTTATACCTTATATAAACTAATTATGAATGATATTGCACCTGCTGAGATAGAAGATATTGATGTTACTATTAAGCTTGCTAATAGGGATACTATATCACCAATTGGGATTGTTAGAGATGTTGAAGTCTTGTGTGGGAAAATTAAATACCCTACTGATTTTCTTGTTCTTGGTTCCCCACAAGATAATTTTTGTCCCATTATATTTGGTAGACCCTTCTTGAATATTGTTAATGCTAGGATAGACTGCGAGAAAGATATTGTTACTGTCGGTCTAGGGGATATGTCTCATGATTTTAACTTCTCTAAATTTCGTAGACAACCCCATGATAAAGAACTACCTAGTAAGGATGAAATTATTGGTCTTGCTTCTATTGTTGTGCCTCCTAATGATCCCTTAGAACAATATTTGCTAGACCATGAAAATGATATGTTTATGAATGAAAGAAGGGAAATAGATGAAGTATTCTTTAATCAGGAACCTATTTTGAAACACAATTTACCTATTGAAATCCTTGGAGATCCTCCTCCACCTAAGGGTGATCCCGTGTTTGAGCTTAAACAATTACCTGATACTCTGAAATATGCTTATCTTGATGAAAAGAAGATATATCCTGTTATTATTAGTGCTAACCTTTCAAAGCATGAAGAAAAGAAATTATTGAAAACTCTGAAGAAGCACCGTGCCGCTATTGGATATACTCTTGATGATCTTAAGGGCATTAGTCCCACTCTATGTCAGCACAAAATTAAATTGGAGAAAGATGCTAAACCAGTTGTTGATCATCAACGACGGTTAAATCCTAAGATGAAAGAAGTGGTAAGAAATGAAATACTAAAGCTCCTAGAGGCAGGTATAATTTATCCTATTGCTGTTAGTCAATGGGTAAGTCCTGTTCATTGTGTCCCAAAGAAGGGAGGTATTACTGTTGTTCCAAATGATAAGAATGAATTGATCCCTCAAAGAATTGTTACAGGTTATAGAATGGTAATTGATTTCCGCAAATTGAATAAAGCTACTAGAAAAGATCATTACCCTTTACCTTTTATCGATCAAATGCTAGAAAGACTATCCAAACATACTCATTTTTGCTTTCTAGATGGTTATTCTGGTTTCTCTCAAATACCTGTGTCAAAAGAAGATCAAGAGAAAACCACTTTTACTTGCCCTTTCGGTACCTTTGCTTATAGACATATGCCTTTTGGTTTATGCAATGCACCTGCTACCTTTCAAAGATGTATGATGGCTATATTCTCTGATTTTTGTGAAAAGATTGTTGAGGTTTTCATGGATGATTTCTCCGTTTACGAAACTTCTTTTGATGATTGCTTGAGCAACCTTGATCGAGTTTTGCAGAGATGTGAAGAAACTAATCTTGTCTTGAATTGGGAGAAGTGCCACTTTATGGTTAATGAAGGTATTATCTTGGGACATAAAATTTCTAAAAGAGGTATTGAAGTTGATAAAGCTAAAGTGGACGCTATTGAAAAGATGCCGTGTCCTAAAGATATCAAAGGTATAAGAAGTTTCCTTGGTCATGCTGGTTTCTATCGGAGGTTTATTAAAGACTTCTCTAAAATTTCTAGGCCTCTCACTAATCTCTTACAAAAAGATATTCCTTTTGTTTTTTATGATGATTGTGTAGAAGTATTAGAAATACTTAAGAAAGCCTTAATCTCTGCACCTATCGTTCAGCCGCCTGATTGGAATTTACCCTTTGAAATTATGTGTGATGCTAGTGATTATGCTGTTGGTGCTGTTCTAGGACAAAGAGTTGATAAGAAATTGAATGTTATTCAGTATGCTAGTAAAACTCTAGACAATGCCTAGAGAAATTATGCTACTACTGAAAAAGAATTTTTAGCAGTTGTCTTTGCTTGTGATAAGTTCAGACCTTATATTGTTGATTCCAAAGTAACTATACACACTGATCATGCTACTATTAAATATCTTATGGAAAAGAAAGATGCTAAACCTAGACTTATTAGATGGGTTCTCTTGCTACAAGAATTTGATTTGCATATTATTGATAGAAAGGGAGCTGAGAACCCCGTTGCAGACAACTTGTCTAGGTTAGAAAATGTTCTTGATGACCCACTCCCTATTGATGATAGCTTTCCTGATGAGCAATTAGCTGTCATAAATGCTTCTCGTGATACTCCATGGTATGCTGATTATGCTAATTACATTGTTGCTAAATTTATACCACCTAGTTTCACATACCAACAAAAGAAAAAGTTTTTCTATGATTTAAGACATTACTTCTGGGATGACCCACATCTTTATAAAGAAGGAGTAGATGGTGTTATTAGACATTGTGTACCTGAGCATGGACAGGAACAAATCCTACGCAAGTGCCACTCCGAGTCTTACGGAGGACACCATGCTGGAGATAGAACTGCACACAAGGTATTGCAATCCGGTTTCTATTGGCCCACTCTCTTTAAGGATGCTCGTAAGTTTGTCTTGTCATGTGATGAATGCCAAAGAATTGGTAATATTAGTAGACGTCAGGAAATGCCTATGAACTATTCACTTGTTATTGAACCATTTGATGTTTGGGGCTTTGATTATATGGGACCTTTTCCTTCCTCTAATGGGTATACACATATTTTAGTTGCTGCTGATTACGTTACTAAGTGGGTAGAAGCTATTCCAACTAGTAGTGCTGATCATAACACCTCTATTAAGATGCTTAAAGAAGTTATTTTTCCATGGTTTGGAGTCCCTAGATATTTAATGATTGATGGTGGTTCACATTTTATTCATGGTGCTTTCCGTAAAATGCTTGCTAAATATGATGTCAACCATAGAATTGCATCCCCATATCATCCTCAGTCTAGTGGTCAAGTAGAATTGAGCAATAGAGAGATTAAATTGATTTTGCAAAAGACTGTTAATAGATCTAGAAAGAATTGGTCTAAAAAACTTGATGATGCATTATGGGCTTATAGAACTGCTTATAAAAACCCTATGGGTATGTCTCCATATAAAATGGTTTATGGAAAGGCTTGTCACTTACCTCTTGAACTAGAACATAAAGCTTATTGGGCAATTAAAGAGCTCAACTATGATTTCAAACTTGCTGACGAGAAGAGGTTATTTGACATAAGCTCACTTGATGAATGGAGAACCCAAGCCTATGAGAATGCCAAGTTGTTTAAAGAAAAAGTTAAAAGATTGCATGACAAAAGGATACAAAAGCGTGAGTTTAATGTAGGTGATCATGTTTTGCTATACAACTCTCATTTATTTTTTTTTGCAGGAAAGCTTCTCTCTAAATGGGAAGGCCCTTACATTATCGAGGAGGTCTATCGTTCCGGTGCCATAAAAATCAACAATGCCGAAGGTAAAAATCCAAATGTGGTGAACGATCAAAGACTTAAACATTATATCTCAGGTACTCCCATAAATGTGGAGACCAATATAATTGATACCGTAACACCGGAGGAGTACATAAGGGACACTTTCCAGAATGTTTCAGACTCCGAAAAGGAATAGGTATGTAGTACGGTAAGTAAACTGACTCCAAAACGTTTCCAATTATAAATTTTATCCGTTTTGGAATATTCAAAAAATTAGAAAAATTAAAAGTAGTCCGAAAGAGGCACGAGGCCACCACAAGGGTGGAGGGCGCACCTCCCAACCTTGTGGCCACCTCGTGTGCCCTCCGGACTCCGTTTTCTTGCACAATACTTCTTTTGGTCGGTAAAAATTCATTATATAATCTCCCGAAGGTTTTGACCACCGTACCACGGCAAAATCCTCTGTTTTCGTTTTGAGTTGTTTCTGTAGCAGTTTTGGAGTAAGATGTCATCCCAAGATTCAGAGGGAGAGAGCTATGTAGCTGATTACATTGCAGACCCCAAGGTTTATGGGGATGTGGAGTATTATGGTTGGACCATAGAGGAAGAAGAGGACTATGATCGGAAAGGAAAAGAAGAGACCAGTTCCGATGAAGAGGAAGTCCCACTACCCCAACTTGGGGACAGGCACGTGGAGTTCAAAAAGTCAAGTCTCCCTAATAAAGCAAAGATACCTAAGATCGAGTTTATCCCTTTTCGTCTCTTGCAGGAAAACAAACAGGAACTATGTAAAAAGATATTAAGGCTTGAGCAGGAGATCGATGACTTAAGGAAGGAAAATGCTATCCTCAAGCGCAAGCTGAGAAGGAAGCCTGCTTCATCAACAACCCCATCATCATCACCACCTCCGAAGAAAGAGATCTAAATACATGGGTATGGGCACTCCGCTTGGCAACTGCCAAGCTTGGGGGAGTGCCCCGGTATCGTATCATCATCACATCCTTATCTTTATCATTTTTTTTCTTAGCTCGATCCTTTTGGTTATATTTAGATCTAGTAGAATAAAGTTTTTAGTATGATCTAGCTTTGAGTTTTGCTTCGATCTCTAGCTATGTAATCGAGTCTGTGAGATATATAATAAAGAGTAGTTTTGAGTTGAGGGCTTTGCTTTCATGCTATGATCTTGAGGGAATATTAATAAAAGAAAGGAATAAAAATAAATAAAAAGATCATATATTGATCTTATGGAGAGTAATGACTTCACATATAAAGAGTATGACGAATAAAATTTGTTGGGAGTTGACAAACATAGTTTTGATCATTGTTGCAATTAATAGGAAGTAATAAAGAAAGAAAGATTTCACATATAAATATACTATCTTGGACATATTTTGTAATTGTGAGCACTCATTAAAATATGACATGCTAAAAGGTTGATGTTGGACAAGTAAGACAACATAATAGGTTATGTTTGCTTATATCCGAATAGAAGTTATATTGTCATGGATCCTCCAACATGTTGCCCCCCCCCCCCCCCCCCCCCCCCCCCCCCCCCCCCCCCCCCCCCCCCCCCCCCCCCCCCCCCCCCCCCCCCCCCCCCCCCCCCCCCCCCCCCCCCCCCCCCCCCCCCCCCCCCCCCCCCCCCCCCCCCCCCCCCCCCCCCCCCCCCCCCCCCCCCCCCCCCCCCCCCCCCCCCCCCCCCCCCCCCCCCCCCCCCCCCCCCCCCCCCCCCCCCCCCCCCCCCCCCCCCCCCCCCCCCCCCCCCCCCCCCCCCCCCCCCCCCCCCCCCCCCCCCCCCCCCCCCCCCCCCCCCCCCCCCCCCCCCCCCCCCCCCCCCCCCCCCCCCCCCCCCCCCCCCCCCCCCCCCCCCCCCCCCCCCCCCCCCCCCCCCCCCCCCCCCCCCCCCCCCCCCCCCCCCCCCCCCCCCCCCCCCCCCCCCCCCCCCCCCCCCCCCCCCCCCCCCCCCCCCCCCCCCCCCCCCCCCCCCCCCCCCCCCCCCCCCCCCCCCCCCCCCCCCCCCCCCCCCCCCCCCCCCCCCCCCCCCCCCCCCCCCCCCCCCCCCCCCCCCCCCCCCCCCCCCCCCCCCCCCCCCCCCCCCCCCCCCCCCCCCCCCCCCCCCCCCCCCCCCCCCCCCCCCCCCCCCCCCCCCCCCCCCCCCCCCCCCCCCCCCCCCCCCCCCCCCCCCCCCCCCCCCCCCCCCCCCCCCCCCCCCCCCCCCCCCCCCCCCCCCCCCCCCCCCCCCCCCCCCCCCCCCCCCCCCCCCCCCCCCCCCCCCCCCCCCCCCCCCCCCCCCCCCCCCCCCCCCCCCCCCCCCCCCCCCCCCCCCCCCCCCCCCCCCCCCCCCCCCCCCCCCCCCCCCCCCCCCCCCCCCCCCCCCCCCCCCCCCCCCCCCCCCCCCCCCCCCCCCCCCCCCCCCCCCCCCCCCCCCCCCCCCCCCCCCCCCCCCCCCCCCCCCCCCCCCCCCCCCCCCCCCCCCCCCCCCCCCCCCCCCCCCCCCCCCCCCCCCCCCCCCCCCCCCCCCCCCCCCCCCCCCCCCCCCCCCCCCCCCCCCCCCCCCCCCCCCCCCCCCCCCCCCCCCCCCCCCCCCCCCCCCCCCCCCCCCCCCCCCCCCCCCCCCCCCCCCCCCCCCCCCCCCCCCCCCCCCCCCCCCCCCCCCCCCCCCCCCCCCCCCCCCCCCCCCCCCCCCCCCCCCCCCCCCCCCCCCCCCCCCCCCCCCCCCCCCCCCCCCCCCCCCCCCCCCCCCCCCCCCCCCCCCCCCCCCCCCCCCCCCCCCCCCCCCCCCCCCCCCCCCCCCCCCCCCCCCCCCCCCCCCCCCCCCCCCCCCCCCCCCCCCCCCCCCCCCCCCCCCCCCCCCCCCCCCCCCCCCCCCCCCCCCCCCCCCCCCCCCCCCCCCCCCCCCCCCCCCCCCCCCCCCCCCCCCCCCCCCCCCCCCCCCCCCCCCCCCCCCCCCCCCCCCCCCCCCCCCCCCCCCCCCCCCCCCCCCCCCCCCCCCCCCCCCCCCCCCCCCCCCCCCCCCCCCCCCCCCCCCCCCCCCCCCCCCCCCCCCCCCCCCCCCCCCCCCCCCCCCCCCCCCCCCCCCCCCCCCCCCCCCCCCCCCCCCCCCCCCCCCCCCCCCCCCCCCCCCCCCCCCCCCCCCCCCCCCCCCCCCCCCCCCCCCCCCCCCCCCCCCCCCCCCCCCCCCCCCCCCCCCCCCCCCCCCCCCCCCCCCCCCCCCCCCCCCCCCCCCCCCCCCCCCCCCCCCCCCCCCCCCCCCCCCCCCCCCCCCCCCCCCCCCCCCCCCCCCCCCCCCCCCCCCCCCCCCCCCCCCCCCCCCCCCCCCCCCCCCCCCCCCCCCCCCCCCCCCCCCCCCCCCCCCCCCCCCCCCCCCCCCCCCCCCCCCCCCCCCCCCCCCCCCCCCCCCCCCCCCCCCCCCCCCCCCCCCCCCCCCCCCCCCCCCCCCCCCCCCCCCCCCCCCCCCCCCCCCCCCCCCCCCCCCCCCCCCCCCCCCCCCCCCCCCCCCCCCCCCCCCCCCCCCCCCCCCCCCCCCCCCCCCCCCCCCCCCCCCCCCCCCCCCCCCCCCCCCCCCCCCCCCCCCCCCCCCCCCCCCCCCCCCCCCCCCCCCCCCCCCCCCCCCCCCCCCCCCCCCCCCCCCCCCCCCCCCCCCCCCCCCCCCCCCCCCCCCCCCCCCCCCCCCCCCCCCCCCCCCCCCCCCCCCCCCCCCCCCCCCCCCCCCCCCCCCCCCCCGTCCGTATTTTATTTTATCGACACCTCTATCTCTAAACATGTGGACATATTTATCGATATCGGCTTTTCGCTTGAGGACATGCGAGGTCTAAGCTTGGGGGAGTTGATACGTCCATTTTGCATCATGCTTTTATATCAATATTTATTGCATTATGGGTTGTTATTACACATTATGGCACAATACTTATGCCTTTTCACTCTTATTTTACAAGGTTTACATGAAGAGGGAGAATGCCGGCAGCTGGAATTCTGGACTGAAAAAGGAGCAAATATTAGAGACCTATTCTGCACAACTCCAAAAGTCCTGAAACTTCACGGAGCTTATTTTTGGAATATATAAAAATATTGGGCAAAGAAAGAACTAGAGGGGGGCCACCAGCCAGCCACAAGGGTGGAGGGTGCGCCCTACCCCCTAGGCGCGCCTCCGACCTTGTGGGCCCCCTAGCAGGCCTCCGGTGCCCATCTTTGGCTATATGGTGTCTTTTACCCTGGAAAAAATCATAAGGAAGCTTTCGGGATGAAGCGCCGCCGTCTCGAGGCGAAACCTGGGCAGAACCAATCTAGGGCTCCGACGGAGCTGTTTTGCCAGGGAAACATCCCTCTGGGAGGGGCAAATCATCACCATCGTCATCACCATCGATCCTCTCATCGAGAGGGGGTCAATCTCCATCATCATCTTCACCAGCACCATCTCCTCTCAAACCCTAGTTCATCTCTTGTATCCG